>JPFL01000258.1:0-20236 GCA_000733385.1 Paramecium biaurelia
CACCTATAGCATATAATTGATTTTTGTTATTTATCATCATAGTATGTCTAGCACCGCATTTTACAAATCTTATAGATTATCCCATTTATTTTGGTTATGTAATATCATTCAAAACCTTTCCCCAAACAAAAGCATTATTATTAATATTCAAAGAAATGTTGTGATTCCAACCGCAATCCATATCGATGATGTTTGATTATATTAATTAAGGTGTCAAAGATCTCTCTGAATAATCATCGCTTCCTATTCCTAATACACCATAATTATTTGTTCCTAATGCATATAGTTAATTAGTATTAGATAGAAATAACATATGATCTTCTCCACATGATACCTTTGTTATTTAGAAATTTATCGTTATTTGTTTTGGTGTGGCGGTTTCTTCTTAAGAAGGTGTTGTTCCCCAAATATAAACTGACATTTTAATCGTTAAATTCAAAATTATTAAATATTAAAATATAAACTTATCAATCCTTGGACTATTATATTCATGTTTTCTTTGACTAATTAATTTAAAATTGAGGAGAATCTTTTGAACATAAAAAAATAGATTAAGTTAAAAACAAAAATGAAAATTCTCAAAAATTTCACTTGATATAAAATATTGATACTATTCTAAAAATTAATTCTTTTGAGCAGACTTTTGTAATAATTTTTGTAATAAATTAATATCCTAGCCAAAAGAATATGCTAAATCACTTTTGCAACTCCTAATCTTGTTATTTTTATAAATCGATATGTAATCTGTTAATTACAAAAATTAAATAGTGTGTGGTATATATAAATAATCATGATTTTGAAAGTAATTTTCCTTTATCCCAAATTCCAACAGCTTCTTTTCCATCTAGTTCTGTAAGTACACCAACTCCATGTTGTTTTCCTTAAATCCAAGTTCCCTTGAATGCTTTACCATCTGAAAAGTAAAAAATGCCTTATCCATCTTTTTTATCTTCCTTATATTCTCCAATATATCTATTTCCATTAGGCCAGTTAAATGTACCCTTACCATGCATTTAATTCTGAAACCATTCACCAGTATACTCTTGTCCATCAGGCCATTTGTATATTCCAATACCTTAAATCTAGTCTTTTACATAAGTTCCTTCATAACTATTTCCATTGGCCCATAAGTACTTACCTGTGCCATTTTTCATACCACATAGATATTAGCCTTAATATTAATCTCCTTATTTCCAATATTCAATAGCATAACCATCTTTTTCATCATCCTTCCATTCTCCTTCATAATAATTACCCTCATTATCTACAAATTTTCCAAATCCACATTGTAAATCATCCATCCAATTACCTTCCTGCAAATTAAAAAAACCTAAATTTTACATAATATGCTCCATCAGGTTGAATCAATCTGCCAAATCCATTTGCTCCATGATTTTGCCAGTATCCTTCATAATATGTACCATCTGGCCAAAATTAACGTCCTCTACCTTATTTTTATTTATTCCTCCATTATCCAACATATATAATGCCAGTATTTATAAATTTCTATTATACTTAGGATGAATTTTACTTATGGAGGTAAAGTTATGCAATCAATAAAATTTTTATCATAATCCAAATCATACTTAAATGGTTATAAAGAATTTATAATCTTTAGAATTTTATTGTTTGAGATTAATGGTTCTGAAACTTAAATAGTTGTATCTAGATCTGGAGCATCTTCATGTTAATAATAATTTTTATCAGTTTCTTTTTGTTAGGTAAACATTTTCAAAGGTTCAACTTTAGTAAGTTCACTTTTACTTTGAATAGACCTTTCATTAATATCTGTTCTTGGAGTTGTAAACTATATAAGAAATATGTAATACTTCACTTAAAAATAGTTATTTAGATGAGTTTTCTTTAACTTAAATCAAATTGGTTTATTAAGATAGTTGTCCCAATTCTCTAGGATTGTTTTCTTTTGTTTAAGAAGATTAAGAATTTGTGTTTAAAGTTTTTGACTGTCGTTGCTTTTTAACACAAACAGTACCCATTTTAATTTTAATTTATATATTTAAAAAGTATAATAACTAAATCTCATCTAATATATTAGTTTTCATCCTTAACATAACTTTACTACATTCTTGATTGATTCATCCTAGATTATTACATTATGGCTAAAATTAAATGAAAATAATGTACATTAGTTTTTGCATGATTTGTCTAATCTTGTAATCTCTTGGACTTATTGACTTTCTAATTCCTTTCTAACATTTTAGTATTTTTATAATAATCTAAATAATATACAAATAAATTACTTTTCCAATTCTTGTGATCTGATTTTTCTTTATTCTTCTTGTCCACTTAAAATTCTTTATGTAAGTGCATTCAATTCATTAATCTATTTTTATCTAAGTTAACTGATTAGATTCCTTATTTTTTATTGTCTTCCTACAGTCCATTTATCGAATTCATCTCTTTCTTGGGCTAATATTTTTTACTATATTAAATGGGCTTCCATATAACTAATTTAAAATCAATTAAATATTCCTACTTTTCCTATTTAGCTAATTGTTCTTCTGTTTTTCTTAAAGCCAATAATTCTGTTGAATCTTTTGGTTTAACTGGAATAGAATTTTCAAGTTCTTCTGAAAATTATCTTAACTCATCTTCATGTCTTTAAAGTGTTTATTCTTTAACTTTTTGAGCCTCTTAATCAAATTCAATCATCTTCTAATCCCAAAATGTATTAAATTGATTAAATTCATCAAGGTGAGCTTTTTCGATTTCCTATTTTTCAGAACAATGTCTATCTTTGACATCTACTTTATTTTTAGAATCAAGTTCTTTCTTAAGTTCAGCCAATCTCTTTTTTGCTTAGTCAGCTTCTAAATATTTCCCAGCCTTTTCACAACTCTTTTAATGATCATATAAGATTTAACTAATATTCAATTTAAGTTAAGTACATGTATTCTTCTAAATCACCTTATTAAGGTGGTAATGTATTAGTATTCTTTCTTGATGAAGTTGGTCTTTAAAATGAGCTCATTGTAACAGAAAAAGTATATTGTTAAAATTTTAATTAATGACGTTAAAAAATAAATTATTGCTTAAAACTCTTTTTTTTTTAAATACATCAAATATTGGCTTTATCATCTTCCACTTAAACTAAAGTGCTAAATTAGAGTTCATTTTCCTATTTCACTCTACTAATTATACTCCTTGATTGTTTATCCCAATCAGTAGTGAATAATACTATGAGATCTAATATTGCTAAAATAAGATTGGAAATTCCAAAACCTTACCAAATACCAACAACTCCTTAGTCTAATCCCCATGAGTATGTAAAGAAACTGACTAATGGAATACATATTAAATAATAAGCTATTATTGTTGAATACTAAATGATAAGTTTAATTTTTATACAAAAACTAAATTTATTTTATTGATTCCCTTTAATGCTCCACTTAAGGTTCCTTAAAGTCCATCTACAATAAGCATTCCTCCTATCAACCATGGTACTGTATCTGTGAATATCTCTTTAGCCTTAACAGCTAATTCATTCTCATTTTAATCAGCCGCATAGAATGATGCCAATTAATCTTTTAAAAACCATATTAAAATTGAGCATATTGCACATGAAACTGCAAAAATAACTAAACCTGCTGCTACATAAAACTTTGCTCTTTTAATGTTCCCCCTCCCCATTTCTGAACCTACAAATGACATCATTGCAATTGATAAGCTTATTGGAATCCCTATAATATAATTTTCTTTTTATACTAAAATATATTCCACACATATTTTGTAATCCAATATGTGCAATCATTTCTGAAACTCCTAAACTCAATGCAATAAATGACAATAAAAAGAATACAAAAAATTCTGAATAAATATGAAGAACAATAGGAATTGATGTTTTTATATATTAAATTCCTAACTTTTTAAATCTTGGAATATCTATTAATAACTTAGTTCCTTAAAATATTTCTCTCTTAAGATTTGTGAATTGTACAAATACTAATGGTTATTAATAATAACATACAAACTAATCCAACTATGTTTAAAACTTCAGACAAAATAATTACAACTCCTGCTCCTGGGACACCCCATTAAAATTTTACTATAAATAACCAGCATAATAACCAATGAATTCCTAATGTACAAAAATGAATAATTGTAAAAGGATATGTTACTTTATGTGCAACCATAAAACATTTTACACTTTCAAATTCTAAAGCAATAATTATTGCTGGTATCAAATAATATAAAAATTCTTAAGCATAATCAGATGTTTCTTCTCTTTAATCTTCCCTTATTGTTAAACTCAAAGGATATTTTAAAGCCAACAATAAACCTCCTAAAGGCACAAGTATTAAAAGCATCACATATAAATTTATATTAAAAAATCGTTTAGCAAGTTATACTTTTTAATCTCCTAATGCTTAAGATGTGTGCATATTTAATGATTGATTTAATCCAAAACCAAAAGGTGTCAATAAAATAAATACACAAGTTAATGCAAATCCATACCCAGCATTAGCTATAGGGTTTATTCTACAATATAAATATTCAATACTCTTAGCCTATATAATGTAAACTAATAGAAACACATATATCTAAGCAGATATAGCCAAAAACAGTCTAAAATGTGCATGCCAATAAATTAATTAATAATTTATATATTGAATCCTCTGTTTTTTCTTCAATTTGTCCTTTATTTAAACCACTTTCAGACATATGTAATAATAAACTAAATTAAATATTGATAATTTAAAGATTTCTAAAATTTATGAATGATTATCAAATTTTATTTTCTATTTCTAAATAATAATGAATAAACTAAACCTAACTAAAAATATAAATTTTCTATATTGTATTTATTTTTAATTTTAAACAGAATTTATTTAGAAATCCTAATCCTAAAGGTAGTTGGATATCCCATTTTAAAATTGATCTCAAATATAAATTAAAAATAAACTTAATAAAAAAAATTTGCAAAGTAAATTATTAACTATTCCTTATTATCAGATTCTTGATTCTTATGAACAATTTTATTACTAATTTTAATCATAAAAAATTTAAAATAAATATATACAATTAAATATGTATATGGCTTCTAAATAGAAAATTATAAAATTATCAGCAATGATAGAATAATGGATAAAAACTACGTATTTGTTAAATTAGTAACTAAAATGCCCTAATGTGGTTTAATATTTAATTTTCAGTTTAGCATTATTTTAGCCATATTATTTTAGAAAATAAAAAGAAGTTGATCAAAATATTATCTACAAGCTTTTTTAAATATTTATAAGACCAGATATCATAATTATCCAGAATGGATATTATAATGGTGAATTTTATATCATTTTAATGATCATTTGGATTATTCAAAAATTATTATTCATTCTGATTTGTTTGCTTAACTCTTATTAGGAGACATACTTTAAAAAATTATTATAAAAGGATCTTTTCTTATATTTACTTTAGATAATCACTTATTATTAATGCTTTTTAGGAATCTATTTAATTTTACCAATATCCAGGATATTTTTATTTGCATTTTACCAATCAGTAGAGGGAATAAATGCAAGTATTCCTTTATCAGCATTAAAATCCTTTCTTTGTGTGTTTGGATAATTGATGTACACAATTGATATAATATATCTAATGAAAATTGATCATCACCCTACTTCTTTTAAAACACTTAAATGCAAATAATTTAAAATTTCGAATTTTGATTATTATATACTCAAATTTAGATTACTCTAAGTAATTATTGCAGATTAGAATGAATCCATCTATTCACAATAAATCTAATAAATTATAATTATACTAATAGCTCTACTATAAATTATTAATTAAATTAGAAATTGTGGTTTTATCTATGAAGCACAAAAAAAAATATTCTTTAGTTGTTAAGCTTTCTTAATTATGAGTGGAATTTATAATATAATGAATTAGAGTGGTGCAAATCAACAAGACATTTAATTATTATTTTTTATACCAATTCCATCAATTATATATATCTTACATAAGTTGTAAGAGTAACAGGATAATAAATATTTTACAGCTATATTCTAACATAAAAATAGAGATCTTAATTAGATGGTTGATTTAAATATCAATTAAATTCTTTATTAATTAGTGAGAATATTAAATAATTGTGATTGTGGCTCAAATTAGAATTTCAAGTAATCTTTAATCTATTTTCATCACAAAAAAAAATGTAAAAATGCATCCTGTATCTGTGAATTTGACTATAATATTACTGAAAGTACATAAATTAATGCTACAACAAGCTAAATGGTAAATAATTTTATGAAATCTTAATATAAACAATTGATAAAGAAACTATTTTTGGCTAAATTGAAAAACTAAGTGAAATAAGATTTATTAATATCTACAGCAATACTTCTTCATGATTTTAATTAAATGATGGTTTCATTACAAATTCTTAGTTAATTGAAAAAGTCAAAAGAGAATAAAATTTTTAATGTTTCATTTCTATATCACTTTATGAAGTATAATTATTAAGTTAATTTAGTTAGAAAAATTATAAGGAGAATGAATAAACTAAAATTAGAATAATGCTATCAACTATTGAATAGATCCAAATAAATTTAGTTTTATAATAATCAAGAATTAAATTTGAAGCAAACTTAGGAACATCCCTTAGAGCTGCAAGTCAAACATTAATAAGATAATACTTAAATGAATTCTTAATTAGTTAAACAAATTAGCAAGAATTAATTCTTGGAATGAAAGAATGTGTAAGATTAAAAATTTAGTTTTATGAAATATTAGATTCAGATTCTGGATTTACTTTTACCTAACTTTATAAAAAGGTTAAAGAAACTTCAAAATATTTATTGAAAATAGAAAAATAATTTTATTCCCTATTTAATTTAAGTCCTGATTTTTCATTACAATAAGCTTTTTGTTTTTTTGAAGCATAAATTATGAACAATTTGCTTGCAGCATTTAATATTAAATAATAAGAAATAAATTTAAAGGAAAATTAAATAAAATACAGAGGTATAAAGGGTTTAAATTTATCAGCTGATGTCAATTCATATGTTCTTTTATCAGTAGATGAAAATTTTAGAACTTTTAACATTATCTAAACATCTCAAAATTTTATAAAATTATTTGGAATATAATTTGATTTAACAACTTTTAGCTTTAATGACATTATTCCTTAATTTTATAGTAAGTATCATGAAAATTCTGTTTAGAATTTTTTTCATACAGGATAGAATAAATTTTATAGAAATTTTAATTACACCTTCATTAAGAGTCATAATGGATTGTTATAATAAGTGAGTTTATGTATAGATAACACACAGATTTTTAAAATAGATAAATTTATATTTGTTGGTTTGCTGCAAAGTGTCAATACAGAACTTCCAATTTTGGTTGTAGATGCTTAAACTTAAATAGTTTATTTTACAAACAAAATTCTTTAAACATTTGGAATAAGTGAAATTTAACAAAAATAATTTATTGAGGAGGGGGTATTGCACTAAATAGGAGTATTAACTATTATTCCTTATTATAATATGATGATTAAATCTGACGTTAATTCTGATATAATAACCACATTTTGTTTCTTTCTAAAACCTCAATATAATTAAGAAACGATGCTAACATAATCAAGTGTTAAAAAGGATTCTAACTTCTTTATCTGGAAAAACAAAGACAATATAAATTGTTTTAGTATTGAAATTAAAGTAGAAAAAGTAACACTTCAACTTGCTTGTTACTATTAATTAGAATTTATCTCGTTGAAATAAATTTTAAGCAATGATGAGCGAAAGAAAGTGCTTGAACTTTATAAACCATGTTTAGGAGAGAGCTCAACTAATAAGGAATCCAAATGGAAAGGTAAGCATCTAAAGATTTTGAGTGTATTATCATTTAGGTAAGAAAGAAAAAAAAACACTCTCAAATTATAAGAGTCAAATTTAAAATAAAGTATTTTTATAAATTAGAACTAAGGATAATCAAAAAACTTGAATTAATCATCATTTATACAATAAAATTAAAGTTAATCAAATTTATTAAGTAGTAAAGCAAGAAATGAATAAGAGTTTTATAAATCTTTTAATAAATCATTTGTTGAAAGTGATATTTAAAATAGTTAATTGGAAAAAGAAGAGCATTCACCTGAAAAAAAAAAGAATAAAGAAGATAAAAAATCTAGAATAAATAATTAATAATTAGAAAGGATAGGATAATAGTCATCTAGCGTTGCAGGTTTTTATAGACCATTTTTTTATAATAGATATTATTTAATATAAAAAATGAGTGAAAAAAGGAATCCAAAGAAAATAGACTCCTTTTTATTTTTCTTTATAGGTCAAAGTTTAATTTTTTTTATTTTTTCTTGCCTTGTTATGATTAATATGACATCTGATATGACTTTTATTATTGATAATATTGAAATGGAATCATTGCATGCAAGTATAATGGGACCTCATGATCTATTTTTTTCAATGAGGATTACAGTATCTTCTTATTAATAAATGTATAGAGAAGGATTTTTAAATAAAAATTAAATAGCCTAATTAACAGACCCATTTTATATAAATATAAGATAAGGATATTTAGAATTGAAAGATAGCTTTTATAAATAATTAAGAAATGTTTATTTGTAAGAATTCTTTTCTGATATTGAATTAAATTTAAGATTTATGGATGAAAATGAAAAAGAATTATAAAATATGTCAACAAGTTTTAGAGAATCTCTTTTAACTATTCTATAGTATTAATATGATCATATGAGAACTATTGAATAGAGGTAAAGTACATCTGGTAAACCATGTTAAATATTTTTGATGGCTAATTATTTTCTTTTTCATGAAAATGTAGAAAATATAACTAGAGAAATATAAGAATGGCTTATAGAGACAAAAGATGCTATTGATAATAAGGGCAAGATATTTTGGATAATACTTTAATTATTATTAATAATTTTTGGTTTAATTGGACTTTTTAACTTTAATTTGTACATTAAGTATTACGATCAATTTTTATTAATATTTAATGAATTTAATAAATAATTAATTTATGACTAATTAAATAGATATGATTTAATATTGTAATAATTACAATCAAATTCAGATGATATACTGAGATATAACTTTGAATTAGAATTATATGAACATGAAAAAACTTAATCTTAATATGGTAGAGGTAAAGTTCATCATTTTAAGTTATTGAATAGAAATAGATAACATTTATCAAGATTTCATGTTTATTCAATAATAATTTTTATCACTGTAGTTTATTTGATTTATACAAGTGTAATTTACTATAAATAAGAAACATTTTTATCAAAATATAATGACACTATCACATTATATAAAATAATTCAAGATCTTAAAATAAAGAGTGGAAGTATTTATTTATTTAAAGAAATCAGTCTTAGATGGGATAACTTCACTTTTTTAACTTAAGGTGAAAGAAATATTTTATATTAGTACATTGACTAGTCACATAATATAATTGCTTAATATGTTCTTTTATCTTCAACTTTTGATTCATCTTAATATTTGGTTGGAAACAAATTTATTGATAAATTTTTGGATATCTAATAAAATAATATTTGCCTTGAGATTTTAGATGTAAGATTATATTTTATTTTCAGTAATTAGAAGAATATATGCTATTTTATTGTGATAAGTCTTTTGAAGGTACATTAACAAAAGGATTAATATAAACTCTAAATTATATTTCAAACTCAATAAGAATTTAATAATAAATTAATAATTTCACAAAAAGAGAAGAAGTTCAATTATATGAATAAGAAGGATCATAGATAGTCACTCGATCATTTTTTGGATTATCTAATTTATTTTTGCAAAGTTTGAAAGACACTTGCAATGAATTAAATAATTTTTTAATTGTAAGAATTTTTAATTATAATTAGTATTTTTCTCTAATTTATTTGCTCATATCTGCTTTTCTAATTATTTTCATTAAGTAACTATATAGATAATATTTAATAAATGAATACCATTAAATCAGATAGTCCTTATTTTTGATACCGAAAGAGTCAATTCTATATGACGAATCTTTGGAAAGATATCTCAGAGAAATAGCACTTCATTAAGGTTTGATTTGATATATAGACATAAATATATTAATTAATTAATCAATATTCAAACATTAAAATTTATATGTTGTAAAAATAATTGAATTAACATTCTTCTTTATATAACCTATGGGTGATGACTGCAATTTTTGTGAGAGGATAATTTGTTTGTTCATCAGTCATCGAAATTTGTTTACTGATAATAAATTCTCTTTAAACTTTGATTATGGCGATTCATCCAACATTTACACTAATAAAAGATATTCAAGTAAATTCATCTCTAGATCTAATATATACCGTTTTGATTAGAACAGAGATTTATATTCTCATAAATTAATAACTACAAGAAGAGCTAATATATTTATTTATTTTAGTTGTCGTATTCATTAGTAAAATTGGCTTTATCATTTTAATGTTTATGCTAAAAAATCAATATCATTCAGACAAATTTGTGCAATAAATTTAACATAACCTTCCCTTACAAATTTTTGTTAGGATTTAAAGTTACTATTAACAATTACTTTGTCCTATTTTTATTATTCCATTTAACACTATCATATTGTTGTCTATCAAAAAAAGTGTAACTTTAATATAATCAGACTAGTCCCTTTAATATGTGAATTTAACTTTCGGAATCATCACATTCATACTATTACAAATAGATTAAATTTTAATTTGCTCAATTAATAGATAACCCATAACATTTAAAATGAAACCAATGGAAAGGTTAAAAGTTACAAAATCCAATTTAATTATATATGTTTTTTCAACTATTTCAGTAATTTTGTTTACATTAATTGAAAATACTCCAACAATTCGAATTACTCAGTATATTTTAGTGTTTGTGATTTAAATTGTTGCCATTAGAAATTAATTTACAAATTCTATTTACATTTATAGATATCAAGAAATTATACTTTATTCGGGTTATCTCTTTTAATTACTTTATTGCATCCTTAAATTTGTTGAAAGTTTCAGTCAATCAACTAATTACACATTCTTATTATTAGTCATTACTCCATTATTGTTAGTTTATATACTATCAAATATCAATTATAGGAGAACGTAAGAGTTTCTTTTATTTTTTTAATAAACTAACACACCAAACATTAAAGTTGTAATGAAAGTTTTAATTAATATGTTAAATAAATGTGATATCAATGAAAATTATATTGTTATAAGATCTTCTTTAATAAATTATTTTCATTCCAAATAATGCGTACAAAAATAATGTTCTTGTACAAATACTTTTTATATTGCAGAACCAAGATAAGCAAATGCTATAACAGGATAAATATTTAAAAGTTTTATATTTGAAAAAATATAACTTCTTAAAAAGATTATTAATTAGAAAAACTCAGAATTTTACTAAAATTAAGAAATACTTATTCAATATTCTATATTTCTTAATGATTTTGGTTGGACAATGTTGGCAGCTAAAGCTTTTAATAAAATATTAATAAATGATACTGTTAATCCTTCCATTAATAACAATCTTAATAATGAATTTGATAAAGCTACAATTTAAAAATATACAAAAGAACTTACTATAAAATCAACTACTTAGTAATATAAGAAATTTAAATCATTAGATTCTGAAAAAGAGAAATAAAGTGCTAATGAAATGAAATTGTGCTTTAAAATTAGTTTAGGAATTATAGATAGAGCTAGAACAATTCAACTATTTAATTAAACAAAATGGAATATGAAAGCTTCTTTTGGTTCTTCGTTATAAGCAGCCTAATAAACATTTATTTCTGACTCTATTAATTAATATTTACATTATGAGTTTATAATATCAAGAATTAAAGAAATGATAATAAACCTCTTAAATTCAAAAGTGTCATTTTTTTCTGAATTAATTAAAGAACAATAATAATTTGATTTGAGTAAAACACTAAAAAAAACAAATAAACTTTGTAGTGATTTAAATACAACAGAAAAATTTATCAAAATTTAATTTGAAAAATATCCAAGTGTCAGATTACAAAAGGCTCTAACTTTTTTTTGGCTGAATTATATAGTAATTATATTGAAGCTAATAAAGTGTACAATTAATCAATTAATGTAGATCTAAAATTCATATAAAATAATCATTCTGCATTAAATTTAACTTAATAATAGAGTGCCTATGTAATCTTATCTTTAAATGAAGACTTAAAACATTTGGAAGTTTAAACAATCTCAAATCAAATGCTCAATTTAATAGGAAAACCACATTAATTAAACACTTGTTTTCGAGAAATATTACCATTGTTCTTTTATTAATATCATCCACTTATGGTTAATAGTTTTTTATCAACAGGGAAATCTAGATATTACAGAAACTTTGGTCCTAATTTTATAAATGTGCATGATTGTTTGGTTAAAGGTATATAATTATGTTATGATACAACTTCAATCTTTCAACATTCTTAATTGGTTTTTGTTGCATTTATATAAGAATTAGTTTATGAAAAATGCTACATAATTGTGGATGGCTTTGATAAAAGCTTTGTTAGTTTATCCTTAAACTTCTTACAGAAAATTGGGTATGATGATAATTTGATTGTGAAAATGGTAAAACATAAATATTTAAATGACATATCAATTTATAATATCTTCCCATAATTTGATGAGGCTTTGTAAAAACAACAATAAGATAATAGACTATTGGTAGAAAAACTATTCTTTTTTGACTATTTAAAGATCCGAAAATCAACAGTTGTAGAGAATAAAGAGAAGAGATTGTCAAATTTACATCCAAATATCTGGAAATAAAAAGAAAAAGTGTTATCTTTTGTAGCTAAACTTAACATTCTTGTTAGAAACCATTAAGATTTTTCTTATTATATAATAGAAATTTAAGAAATATAATAATTAAGTGGCTAAAATACTACTTTATTAGATTAGGTTGATGAATAAGAATCACCAATGTCTGAAACATCCAATATAAGTAATAGTTAAAGCTGTATCATAAGTTAAGTTGATGATGATCGTCCAAATTAAATCTATATTCAAGACCTAAATAATTAGTAATCCATTTTCTCCCCATTAACAACTTTATTTAATAATAATGGCGACTATAGCACTCGATAAATACAAACTTATATTAAGGACACTACATAAAATTAAGTAACAGAAAATTTAATAAATTAAAGTGAAACCAAAAAATCCCCTCTATAAATAAGAAAAAAATAATAACAAGCCTTTTATAATTGCAAATTATCTCATTTCGTTTCTTAATAGGATCAATCATCTATATAATCTAAAGAACAAATTGATGGCAAATAATAATAATAATAAAAATAATAATAAGATAAATAATAATAATATGCTTAATCTTAATCGTCTGTAGCAAGCATAAACTAATCAGTAAATTATAAAAAGCATGAGTTGGTTGGAAAGATTACTTCATAAAAACCTCCCTTAAAAGTTAATTAATTTATAGGGTTTTTACTAATTTAAAATTTAATTTAAATGATTTATTTCATTATCATTTTATCTTTAATGCCAACCGATTTGGATAACAGCATTATTGAAATAAATATGATTGGTCTTCATTCAGATGTGATGGCTCCACACGATCTTTATTTTTCTATGAGAGTTACTTTATCCTCCTATTAGTAAGCATTAAGGGAGAAATTTATAAATTAATCTTTATTTACACAATTAACAGATCCATATTATGACAACATTTATCTAGGATATCAAGAATTGAAAGATAGTTTATATAAATAATTAACTAATCCATACTTACAGTTGTTCTATAATGATTATAATATGAATATTAGATTCATGAAGGATAATGACTCTTCAGTGGTATCTGAAGAGATGACATTTAGAGAAGTCTTATTAGTTATATTATAATATTAATTTGCATACGCTAAGAAATATGGGAGGAGAGAAAGTCCAAGTGGATCTACTTATCAAGTATTTCTTTATGCTAATTATTTTGAATTACATGATTTATTAACCTAAATAACAGAGGAAATATTTGTTTATTCAAAAGAAAGATCAGTAAGTGTGAACTAAAAGTGGACAATTTTTTGGCTTGTTTCAATCCTAATAATAATATGTACAAGTTTTATCTCATTTTTTTACTACAATTAATATTTAATCCAATACGATAGGTTTCTATATCTACTAGATTATTTTTCATTTGATCGCTTGGAAAATGAAATATCAAAATTGAAATCAATTTTATCTTAGATTCTTCATGATGAAAAAATGATATTTGATTATTAATTTAATTTTGAAAATTGTTAAAATAAAATACAAAATACAGTATCCAACAATTAGATAAATTAAAAAACTAAAAAGTTAAAAAAAATATTTAAAGTAAGCAGAATTAGGCCTGCATTAATTTTATTTTTAATTTGCGTTATTTTTGTGTCTTATTCAACATTAGTTGATTAATCAAATTAAAACTTTTTTAAGAAGTATCAATCAACAATTGATTTTTTTAAATTGATTTCTGATTTAAAACTTCGATCAGGAAGTATTCTTATGTAAAAAGAAATTTTTTATAGATGGGTCAATTTTACATATCTTACAGATTATGATAAATAAAGATTATATATACTTGTCAATTAAGCAATATCAATCATGAATTAATATGTGTTGTATGCAGATTCATATGATTTTGATAAATTAATTGTTTCTGACACATTTATTGAGTACTATAAAAATGTTGAGACTGAAAATTTATGTGATATTATAACAGATGTAATTGCATTTAATATTTTTAGGACTTTAAAAATTTTATGTACAATTAATGTAATCTAGCTTTTGAAGGTACCTTAAAGCAAGGCACAATTTAAAGCTTAAATTATATTACAAATTTAGTAAAAGCAGAATAGGCCATTAATAATTTCACTGGAAGACTAACTTATAATCTATATGAATAAGAAGGTTCCTAAGTTATTACTAGAATTTTTATATAATTAAATGATTAATTGTCTTATGGAATTGAAGAAATAACAAAGGGTTAGCTTGAATTTAGTAAGGTAGATATTTAATATTGACTTAGTCTCTTTCGATAGTATATTTTGCAATAGCTTTATTTGGATGTTTATTAATTGCAAACTTTTTAAGATAATATTTGATTTTTTAATATTACTTAATAAAAAAAATAGTTAACATAACTCCTTTACAAATATTGATAGAAGATGAATCTTATGAAAGGTAGCTTAGATAATTGCTACAATAGTAAGAAGTAGGTTGACTCTTAATTAATTGATAATACTAATATATGTTATTAATATGATTTTTCAAATATTTCTTATATCTTTCTATTTGTATTTCCTTTACTAATCTAAAATTCAAAACAAAGTTTGTTTTAATAATTCTTTGAGCATTAAATCATTAAAAGTTAAAGGAATGATCACTCAAATTTAATAAGTCAAAATATACATTGTCTTTACATTTGGCTTTTGGAATAGGATTAAAAAATTCTTTATATTTTATTTTAATTCATGTAGCAGAAATATTGTTTGGAAACTTACCTTTATTTTTAAATACAATCAAAATCTTAGTTGCAAAATTTTAATCAATGAGATAAATTGATTATTACAATTCCAATTCAAAATTTATTTTAAATGAAATAAAATAAATTAAACTATTACCTATATTTTAAACCTTACTATGAGTCAAAGAATTAAGAAAAAAAAATCATTTCATTTTATTAATTGTAATTTAATGAATATAAACGATAATGTGTATTTTGAATAATTATAAATAATTTTCTTGTGAAATTTATTTTTTTGCTTCTCTTACAAATTAATTAAATGGGGCAAACTTGCAGCTTAAACACTTGTTGTTCAAAAGAAGAATTATAAACACTAAGAAATTCAAGTAAATCTAGCGAAATACAATTGAAGAATTCTCAATAAAAAAACTAAGAATAAGATAAAGTTAAAGGAAATATATAGAAAAAAAAAAGTGATTCTATTTCTGAGGAGATGGTATCTTCTCAACATAGCAAAATTTCAATCAAATAAATCGAAAAGAATCTTACTACATAAAATTAGAGTTAATAACTTAATCCTCTAGTTTTAAAAACCATAGGAATGAAGGAGAGATTTAAACTCCCAGTATTATTAATGTATATTAGGCATTGCAACTATCAAACGGAGCAATTTATGAAGGAGAATGGTTAAATGGAAAGAGAGATGGATTTGGCAAGCAATAATGGCCTGATGGTTCAGTTTATGAAGGAGAATGGAAGGAAGATAAATCTTGTGGGAAGGTAAAAAGAATATAATTAATAATAAGGGAAAATTAATCCATGCAGATGGAGATATTTATGATGGCGATTGGTTGGAAGATGCTGCAAACGGTTTAGGAACCTATATTCATCTTAATGGAGCTAAATATTCAGGAGAAGTAATTTGGTTAAATAAATGAAAAGTGGTTGAATGATTATCAACATGGAAAGGGTATTGAGATTTGGACTGATGGAGCTAGATATGAAGGGGATTATTATTATGGTAAAAAGCAAGGAATAGGAAAATTGAATTTTGCTGATGGTTCGTGTTATTAAGGTATGAATTTTGTGAACTTGAGGGGATTTTGTTGATAATGAAATTTAAGGAGTTGGACATTATTTATGGCCAGATGGAAGATTTTATGTTGGTTAGTGGAGTAAAAATAAAATGGAAGGTTTTGGAGAAATCAAATGGGCAGATGGAAGAAGGTACAAAGGAGTAAAGTTATTGTTTTAAATAGCAGCAATATAAAGATGATAAAAAACATGGAAAAGGAACCTTTTTTTGGGAAGATGGAAAAAAATTTATTGGAACTTGGGTAAAAGGTAAATAAAGCAGTGTTGGCATATATTATTAATCAGACAATTCATTCAGAATAGGAGAATGGAGTGATGGAAAAAGAATCAAGTGGTACAATTAGAATGAAATTGATGAATTACAAAATTAGGGTATTCTTGATGATCTTAGAAATTAATGAACTATTTATATATATTAAATAAATTACTTTTTATTATTTAATACTTATATTTTTAATTATTTAAAATAATATATGATTCAAAAATTGGACTTTTTAAAACTATAAATCTATTTATTTTTTTAATGAGTGTCTTTGAAATTTTCATCTATGGCTAAATTATAAGGATCAGGCTCCTAGCCTTAGAGTGTTGTTGCTAGCTTCACTTATTAAACCTAAGCAGTTTGAGGCCTCCTTAATTTATGTTTTTCTTGCTGCTTTCCTTTAACAGATTAACATAAACTCTGGTTGTATTCTTTATCAACCATCAGAACTTATAATTATTTTATTCTATCTTCTTCTTGATTAATTTTCTTTTCTTGAAATTAAATTTTCGAAGTTTATTTAATTTCTTTGTTAGTATTCTCTATAATTATTTGATTGCTATCTATTTCCAATTTTATATCTGCAAATTTTTAACAGATTATCTCATATAATTTCTAGTCACAACATAATGGGTTATTCTTAATGTTTAAGTATTATAAATTTAATGATTCTAGATGATCCAATTGATATTCATCAGTTAATTGATTCCCTTCAAGATCTAAAATTTGAATCTTAGAATGAAACGCTAAGGGGCTCACATCACTTATATTATTAAATGAACAATTTAACTCTATCAAATTAGGCATACTTAGTATTCCTATGATATTCATTTATTTTACCCGATAAATCAATTAAGTTTGATTTTCTAATGTTTAATATTTGTAAAAATGACAATTTTGTGCCTAAAAGTCTCAAAGATTCAATATTAGAATTATCTAATGTTAGCTCTTGCAGATTTATTAAAAATTCTCCCAACATGTAGAGTGAGCCTTCTATTACATTAAACCTAAACTATATTTTAGTAATTTAATCGAATTCGCTCTAGAATATATCAATTCTTACTTCTTTCATTTTAGAGATATTTTGAATTGTTTCTATTTCTAATGAATCATATAATTCATCCTTATCATTTTTTTCACTTTTATTTATTATTATTTATTCCTTAGATTATTTCATTAATTCAGGATCCATTTTTGGTAGTTCATATTCATTACTTTATCCTAAATAAACCACATTTGATTGAGACTTTTTTCTTAATCTAGATGCTCTTTTAAATATTTGTTAATTTTAATCGGAATTAATTTATTAATTATAAGGAATTATTTCATTATCCTCATACTATAATTGTTTATCACCTAAACCTTTCAAAATAATAAGTGGCCTTTTTTATTCTTGATTTTCAAATTATTATAATTATGTTGAATCTTGTCCCTTTTTTATCAGTAAATGCCTTAATGGTTAAGCTGAAATAAGTCTATTTGCAATTCTCTATTATTTAATTAAGGTAATCTAACTTTATTCTATCTTCTTAAAAGACTAAATTAGCTATGACGGATTTTTAATTTAATTTTCATTTGATTCTTTGTAAAAATTTGATGTAGCTGTTGATAATGAGTCTAATTAATATTTTATTGAATTTTATTTCTTATCTCTAATCTAATTCAATCTGTTATTTTTTTGATATTCATAATTAGGAACTTCTTCCTTATATTCTTTAAGAAAATTCTCAACTTAGTACTTTTAAGTAAAACATTATGGCAGCTTTTCTTCTTCTTTATCTATTAAATTTTTGTGTTAGTTCATTTAAAATTTCTAATAATAGAGTAAAATTCCTTTAATATTTATTTATTTATAAGAAATTAAATAGGTTTGATTTATTCCAAGCATAAAATTTCCCTAATAATGTTTTTTTTATTATGAGAAGAAATGATTAGGTTAGCCATTTCTAAGTTTTAAATCATTATTCAGTAAGAAATCTCATATTTAAATGAGGTGATTCTAGAACTATTATAGTGACAAAATAAAAAGATGTTAAAATTATAAATAAATTTCATTAATAATATGAATAGTTAGAAAATTTCAAATCAAGAAAACTAATTTGGGGAGGAATAAGAAACTGATGAAAAGATAATCTAATAGGACAACCAAGATGATACAAATAATTCAGAAATTTAATAATATATCAATGAAGAAGGATAAAAGATCACCCAAGATCAGGAAAAAAATTTACATCCTATTTAAAAATAAAAACAAATTGATGATAAAGAAGACAATTTAGAAAATACTTAAAATAATTCACAAATAAATTCATAAAATGCTGAAATTGTTGAAAAAACTAATATTGATATAGAATAAAAAGAATTTTAAATTTCGTAAGCAAATGCTTAAAATGAAGAATATGAAATAAAAAATAGTTCATTAAAAGGTAATGAATTAATAGAAGAACAAGTATCATAATAGGAGGATTTGGTAGTATAAAAATAGTAAATTAATGGAGATATATAAGATGAAGAAATGAATAAAAATAATAGGGATAAAAAAGATAACATGTTAGAAAATAATAATAAGGATATAGATACTAAAATAAATAAATATTAAGAAGAAAATCAGTAATCTGATTAGTAAAATAAAGAAATAATTAAAAACGAAAACCATGGAATTTAAAACTAAAATAATGAAGAATAACCAGATAGTAAAGATTAATATATAAATGAAGAGTAAATTGAATAAGTTCATAATCAAGATTAATAATAAAATGAAGAGTAAAATGAATAAGTTGATAAAACAGATTAATAATAAAATGAAGAGTAAAATGAATAAGTTCATAATCAAGATTAATAATAAAATGAAGAGTAAAATGAGTAAGTTCATAATCAAGATTAATAATAAATGAAGAGTAAATGAGTAAGTTGATAATCAAGATTAATAATAAATGAAGAGTAAAATGAGTAAGTTGATAAAACAGATTAATAATAAAATGAAGAGTAAAATGAATAAGTTGATAAAACAGATTAATAATAAAATGAAGAGTAAAATGAATAAGTTCATAATCAAGATTAATAATAAAATGAAGAGTAAAATGAGTAAGTTCATAATCAAGATTAATAATAAAATGAAGAGTAAAATGAGTAAGTTGATAAAGCAGATTAATAATAAAATGAAGAGTAAAATGAGTAAGTTGATAAAACAGATTAATAATAAAATGAAGAGTAAAATGAATAAGTTCATAATCAAGATTAATAATAAAATGAAGAGTAAAATGAATAAGTTGATAAAACAGATTAATAATAAAATGAAGAGTAAAATGAATAAGTTCATAATCAAGATTAATAATAAAATGAAGAGTAAAATGAGTAAGTTCATAATCAAGATTAATAATAAAAT
>JPFL01000258.1:23466-47117 GCA_000733385.1 Paramecium biaurelia
AGTAAGTTGATAAATCAGATTAATAATAAAATGAAGAGTAAAATGAATAAGTTGATAAAACAGATTAATAATAAAATGAAGAGTAAAATGAATAAGTTCATAATCAAGATTAATAATAAAATGAAGAGTAAAGTGAGTAAGTTGATAAAACAGATTAATAATAAAATGAAGAGTAAAATGAATAAGTTCATAATCAAGATTAATAATAAAATGAAGAGTAAATTGAATAAGTTGATAAAACAGATTAATAATAAAATGAAGAGTAAAATGAGTAAGTTCATAATCAAGATTAATAATAAAATGAAGAGTAAAATGAATAAGTTCATAATCAAGATTAATAATAAAATGAAGAGTAAAATGAGTAAGTTCATAATCAAGATTAATAATAAGTCATAATCAAGATTAATAATAAAATGAAGAGTAAAATGAGTAAGTTGATAAAGCAGATTAATAATAAAATGAAGAGTAAAATGAGTAAGTTGATAAAACAGATTAATAATAAAATGAAGAGTAAAATGAATAAGTTCATAATCAAGATTAATAATAAAATGAAGAGTAAATTGAATAAGTTGATAAAACAGATTAATAATAAAATGAAGAGTAAAATGAGTAAGTTCATAATCAAGATTAATAATAAAATGAAGAGTAAAATGAATAAGTTCATAATCAAGATTAATAATAAAATGAAGAGTAAAATGAGTAAGTTCATAATCAAGATTAATAATAAAAGGAAGAGTAAAATGAATAAGTTCATAATCAAGATTAATAATAAAATGAAGAGTAAAATGAATAAGTTCATAATCAAGATTAATAATAAAATGAAGAGTAAAATGAGTAAGTTGATAAAACAGATTAATAATAAAATGAAGAGTAAAATGAATAAGTTGATAAAACAGATTAATAATAAAATGAAGAGTAAAATAAATAAGTTGAGAATAATGATTAATAATTAAAGGAAGAATAGATTAAATAGCCTGATAATACAGATTAAAAATAAAATGATGATTAGATTGAATAACCTTAATAATTGGAAATTAATTTATTAAATCCAACAAATTAAGTCATAGCTTAATAAATTGCCCTTAATGATTCCCCAGATCTTTAAAATTTTTAATATAATATGTAAAAACCTTAACTTAACTTTCTCAGAAGTAATGAAGAAGCCGTTAATTCTGATACTGAAAAATAAAGGAATATCTAATAGTAATTTTTTTAATTTTTAAATTAAAATATTTAAGATTAAAATTTAAAGGAACAAATAATTAATGAGTACTTAATTCTTCATTAATAGACATTTTAGGAGATTCAAATAGAATTTAATTCAAATATTGATAAAATTTAATCTGATATAAATATTCAATAATTTCATGAATAAGAATAAGTGGAAATGAAACGATTGTAAGAAATTAGAGAGTAAGAAATTGAAAGATATTTCAAAGAATAATTAAATTAAAAAGATGCTTAAATATCTAATTTATAAAATGATTTATCTGAGTTGGAATATTAATTAAATGAGAAGCAAGAGGAAGTGCATCAATTGATGTAATTTATATCTGAAATGTCTCTGGAGAATTTTGAGGAAAAATATCTACACCAAGAAGTGATAGACACACCGAATGATTTAATTAATGAGATCTCAAAAAAATTCTAACAATTCATAAGCAAGTACTAAGAATCTTTGTTTGATTCAATAAAAAAATTTAATTTTGAAGAATATGAAAATGCTGATCAAAATACATTGAACCAAATTTTATATGAGAAAATGTTGTTTTACTAATAATAAAAATGTTAATCAAAAATAATTGAAAAAGATAAAACTAGAGAAGAAATAAATAAAATAATATAAGAATTAGTTTAGCAGACAAAAACTCTAAAGGATTAATTCTAGAAAAATTGCTAATTATTAATTAAGGTTGGTTGTGAAATATTTAATGGGTTACAAAGTTTGAGCAAATCTAAACAATAGATAGATAAAATTAAAGCAATAACTGAATCAGTTAGATAAGAAATAGTAATGTTTTAAAATATACTTAATAAATAATTTGATATTGAAGCATCTAAACTAGGAGATGAAAATTAAATTTTGATTCTTGAATTATTTAAAGAATTAATTTAAAAGTAGGAGCACACTGATAAATTTTTGAACAATTTTAAAAAATTTATGTCCATGAGAATTTCATTAATTAAAGAAAGTGAATCAATTGTTCTAAACTAAATGGCTTAAATATAATCAAGTAATTTATTTTGAAATATCATTTAAAATATATAAGTTTACCTTATTTTTAATAATAATTCTAAATTAGTATTCTTTTTAGTTATTTAATAAATTTAATTTATTTCTTCTTTATAAGCTTTTTAGGATTCTTTTTATTATTCATTTAAGGCTTTTAATTTTGAATATAATAATTAAGACTATAAATTATATAGCATAAGAGTTTATAATGATGAAGTTTTCAATCGAAAATTCAAAATACTCAAATGAAAAGTTACCTATTTGATATTTCTTAAACATATTTCAAAAAATTTTTATTAGATGCAGTTTAAGAAGATTTTTGGATCTTGATTCATTTTTTTTCACATAAGTTGAATGATTTAATTTGTTATAATTTCAAATCTAAATTTAATTAGTTAGAATATTTAAAATAAGTAAGATTATCAGATGCTGAAAAATATAGTATTTTGATAACAAATGAAATTTTATTCAAGATTATTATAATCAATTCAAGTTAATGATTTAAGATAATTTTAAATTATCATTTTTAGAACTTGTAATTTATCTTGTATCCAACATTAATCACAACAATAATTAACATTAAGTTGATTCTTAATAATAATACATTAATTAAAATATTTTGGCCCAATGTGACATTTAGTTGAACTCTAAATTAAAAAAAAAATGATGAAAATTTATATAGTTGGATTCAGAATAATAGTAGTTAATAATAATTTATGACATTTATCAAAACAAACTAAATAAAAATTTATCAGAATAATTGATAGGAAGATTGTAAAATTTATTAATAAACATAATAATTATTTAATGTAGTATGGTAAAAGAGGAAGTGATTTGACAAAATCCAAGATTGAGCTTCTATTTTCATAACAATTAGAAAAACAAATCTTGCCTACTGAATCCGTGGAATCACTTGATAGCTTTCTACCCTAGTTCCATTGCTCTAATTAGGAGTAACTTGAAAGTGAACATAGAATTGTACTGTATTTAAGATAACTTGGAGTATAATTTAAAACTGATCCAAGAAATAAAGAATTAGAATATTAGTATGAATCTTAAATATTAAAGAGAAAAGTAAAAGAATAAAGGAATAGTTTTTTAAGAGTCTATAAGTGAATCACCCTAATTAGGTCCGCAAAAAAATATTGAAATTTTGTAAAGTAAACAAGTGAACAATGGGGAGTTTACACCTTGGTTAAATTAATTGATAGTGCGCAAAAAATAAAGTTTAGAATCATGATTTAAATAGTCTAATTCGTTTTTAATTTAGTATACTTAAAAAATTTTTATATTGTGGAACTATGATAATAATTAAATTTAATTTCAAGTTGAAATCAATAGAGGAATTTATTAGACACTCTATATTCTCAAAGAATTTTGTATTTTTTCCATTAATTTATTTTTTTATAATAATGGAATCCTATTAAAGAGATTAGTTTATACATTTCAATACTTTTTATTTAATTTCTATTAATTAATTATTTCAGTATAGAGTATAACTAATTAAATGATTAGTTTTAATGAATCTTAAGCTCTTCATAAACTTTGAATTGATTAGGCAATTACTTTTTATCAAATTATTACCAAACTCTATTATTTGTTCAGAACATTTAGGATTATCAATCTTAGGAGTTAATTCATTTTTTCTTTGTATGAGCATATTAGATTTATTTAATTTTATTGAAGAATACATCTTGCAAGACAGATTTCAAATTACACAAATTTTAACTTATTGAACTAAAATTAAGATTAGAGACAAAAAAATTATATTTTTTAATTTATAAGTAGAATCTAATAATCAGAGTTCTAAAAATGAATTAATTATATTTTATAAACATGATTATTGATCTATACAAAAATTTTTGTTGTTATGCTTCCAAAAAATAAAGATACTGGTTAGCTCATGATTACATCGACTAAGAAATAGAAAGCTTTTTGATCACTTTTTTTTGAGCTGCAAAAAAAATGTTGATCAAAAGCACAGCTACAATAAGAAAATAATTTACATTATTTGATAAATAAGGTAGCTGTAAAGCATCTATATTAAACAGAAAGTATATAAAAATGTTCTTATTAAAAATGGAACCTGTTGAGGGATTTCTAATACAAGATGAGAAACCAAATTGAGAAGTCTTGGAATCGTCAAGATAAAATGTATAATTTATTTATAATTAATTACCTTATTCAAATATAAACTTATAAGCTATTTTTCCTTACAAAAGGTTTAAATTGAAATATTTTTAATTTCTTAATTAGTAAAAATAATGTTCACAAATCAGACTCATTATTAAGCAAATCTAAAGCAAATGTTAGCTAGAAACATTCCTCACAGATTTACTCTTGTAGTATTTCCTTCAATAGGTCTTAAATGAGATGTTATTAGAACAATTAATTCATGATAGAAATAATTGTTCTATCCAGAATTACTAGAGCCTATATGGTATAGGTTGAATTGATCAAATTTAATATTTATGATTTATCGCTTTCATTTTTTTTACTAAAAATACTTAAATTGGAAATTTTTGCATTTTTTATATAGAACTTTTCTAGATAAAATAGAAAATTATTCTTGCTGAATTGTTAAGTTATTTTTATTTTTAATGTGTTTGCAATCTTCTTATTTTTAAATCTCATAAATAAAAGCATCAAACTTTATTCACCAGATTGATAATAAAATAAATTAGCAATAATAATGAAAAATTTTATGATAATATAATTAATAATCTAATTACGGAAACAATACTAAATATTTTTTATTGATGACCTATTAGATGGTATCAAATTTTTATAAAATAAATAAATTATTAATCAAAATATTTTAATGAATAATAAACAATCAGAATTATTCAAATTATTGAATAATGCAAATTTTATCATTTGTGCATCCATGGCTTTAATAGCCCCTTTTTTTCCTCCTTTTGCTTTTGAATAAGGGTTATCTAAAACATTAGTTGGTATTATAATTGCATTACATCCATTGGGGGGAATATTTGGGTCAATCAAAATTGGAGAATTGCTAAATGATTAGAATAGATAGATGATGTTGACTGGCTCCATGATGGTTTAAGCTTTGTGCTTATTTCTTTTCATCCTAATTTATTTAATAAAGTCATATTGGTTTATAACTATAATTTCTTTGGTTTCAAGAATTGTAAATGGCATAGTAATTCATAATAAATATATAGGCATATTCAATTTTCATTACTTCATTTTATTCTTATATTCCATCTCTATTTCCAGATGAACATGAGCAAAAAATAGCTTTAGCAGAAGCTGCTTCTGCACTTGGATATATGCTTGGACCAATGATAGGGTCCATCTTATATGCAATAGGAGGGTTCACTTTCCCTTTTATTACATTCATCATTTTTTCTATATTGTGTGGTTATTACATATATAATTGTGAATTTGAAATTCCTAAAAAAGAATGTGAGATAGAAATGATAGAAATAAATCTTCATTCATAACATTCTGAACCTTAATTAGAGTAACCTTTAAAGTATTTAGAGGTGCTTCAATAATATGATGTTTATATTAATGCTTTAATGTGTGTAATGGTGACTACTTCAATAACTATCAATTTTCCATTAATGGCTTAATATATGGAAGACCACTATTAAATACAAGAATCTACAGTTGGATTTTACATGGGATTGCAACCTATGTGTTATACGATAGCTACAATTTTGATAACAAAAATTTAGAATCCAAATAAACCATTTTATATGGTAGGATTTTAACTATTAAATGGATTATCTTTATTTTTTTATGGTCCTGATACTGCATTTACTGGAATTGAAAGAAATTTAGTAGTTTGTTGCATTAGTTTAGCCTTAACAGGAATTGCATAATCATTTCCGTAAAAAAAATAAATATTATTATTTAGTTTAATTTACAGTTTACCTTAGTTAAATGAATCCTTGATAGAATTATATCCAAATTCGGTGAAATAATGTAATAACTTTGCATCAGCAATATTCTCTGCTTCTATTTCATTGGGAGAATTCTCAGGTCCTTTCATTGGAGGGTTCTTATCCAATTATTGTGATCTTGATAGAATCGCATCTATTACAGGTTTGTTAGCAATTACTTTGTGTATCTCCTACATACCATTTTTATAAAAGCATATGAAAAAATGAATTATAGATTTATGTTACAGTTTTTATTAGTATCAATTTTTTCTCATCCGTTTTGAATAATAAATAATTCTTATAAAATATGAGTGATGAAGAAGATGAAGAAAGATTACTTAAAGACTAGGACAGTAAGGAATAATAAGAATGTAGCAATAAGAAGAAAGGAGATTAAAATAAGAATAAAACATTTGATGAATAATCAGGTCCATCAAAATTTGATGCAATTGTCATACTGATTTTAGTAATTATGATTGGATTATCAGGATTTGGGCTGTTAAAGCATTACAATGGTAAGCATTTTATTTAATTGATTAGTTTTAATTCCATCTCAACCTATTGATAATAATGTACGTGGAGTCTTACCAAATATTCATTAAAAAGATTCAGCTGTATAGGATATTTTTAATAAAATCGGTGATGGACTATAAAATGTAAGTGATAGCAAAGCACCAAAAGAAGATGAACTTGCAATAGATAGTGTTTTAGATAGTTATATCTCCAAAATAGATTAATATACAGATGTTAAGACTGAATGGACGGATGATGAAGATGAAATTGATAAAAAAATAGAAGACAAATTAGAAGAGTAATAAAATGTTGTTTAGGATTTGGAAGAACTTATAATATAATAAGAATCAGAGATCTAAATCCTAAAACCTGTATTATCCAAAAATTTGTATACATATAAGGAATTATAAAATGGAATAAAGACTTTATTTATTTAAACAACAACTGAAGGCATTCATCTGACAATTACATTAAATATTGGAAAGAAGAATGATCCATAAGATAAGCCTGGATTGACAGAACTATTATTCAGATGTTTATAAACCAATTTTTATATCGAAATTTATAATCACTATACTACTTTAACAGCTTAGCTAAGTTTATTTGAAGAATTAAACATAAAATTATAAGAATTGTACAACATTTTAACAAAACCTTAATTTATAGATATTGAAAAGAATGCCAAGGACTTATTTGATGATTTAATGCTTGATTCAAAATCTGGTGATTTGGAGTATGTGAGTGAATTCTTAGGTTAATAAACATAATTAAAAGAACTTAATATATTAGTAGTAGATTAGGAATAATTATACTAATAATATATTTAGCATGTTTCAGCTGATACTCTAAGTTTAGTTTTTAAAACCTAAGATGAGTAGGAATCTATTTTAGATAAATTATTTTAATCTGATCTAACTAAATTAAAAAATATACATAGATTTTAGCAACCAGTTTTTTAGAATAGACATCCTTTAGGTAGATATATCTTAAAATTCAAAAGTGATACAGAAGTATTGACAATCTTATCTTTGAGTGATCAATTTAGTTGTTAAAGGTTTTTAGCATACATATTACCAAAACCATTTCATGGTGCAATGTGGTAGAATCATCTCCTAATAACATTAGATATAGATTTAGGAATTGTTTTAAACTCCATAAATAAATTGATCTAATTTTTAGATTATTTAAAACAAGCTGATGAAATTTATCTTTAACATTTATATTCTTAAATGTTAGCAACAGAAGAATTATTATTCAATACAAAATATGAAGAGAATCTTATCTAGATTGGATAGAATTTATTTTCTGATCCCATTTATGCTTTAAAAGGATAAGAAAGTAAACCAATCTTTGATAGAGAGGAATTTAATTAATATTTATCAAATTTAGCTAATAATTTTATTATTTTGGTTGGTAGTGAGAATTTTTAATACAATTCAACTTATGAATCACAAAAAGATGATTCAATATTTATATTGGATGCTGTTTTAAATAAAATTCATTAAAATTTTACATATGATTTAAAACCACTAGTGAAATTATTTGAACTGAATACTTAATATTAATTTTTATTACCATCAATAAGTCCATTTTTACCTGAAAATTTGGAAACGATATCTGTTTGTGAACCTGTATATAATATATAAGGATTTGGATTTTAAAAAGTTGATGATTTAAGTCTAACAGTAAAAGATGGTAAATTTGATGGATCAAGAGACCCTAAATTTGAAACAGTAGAGTTTGTTTGTGAATTTCCAATGCCAGACTTTTAAGTAGATTGTTAAGAGAAGGAGAAGGCTGCTTAATTTTCATTAACACCATATTAGATTGCTAGTAATGTTTGGTGGAAACCTAGTAGATTGGGTGCAATGGTATTCACTGGATTATTTATTGAAAAACCTGAATCTACCTTAGCTTAAGGTAAAACAATGTTGAAATTATTGTAAAAATATTACACAGAATTGTCGAAGAGACTATTTTAATAAGAATTTTTATTTGGATATGAATTATCTTTCAAAGAGACAATTAATGGTCTAAATGTATAGATGCTTAGTTATTCAGAGAAATAAACTGAATTTTAAGATAAAGTATTTGATTTAATGAGTGTTGATGATGAATAGTTATTTTATTATGTAAAAGATTTATTGAATAAAGACATCAATAGATTCCATGATTAGAAATTATCTCTTTTAACACAATAATATTATTTACCAAAGATAATGTTAAGACCAATTAATACTCCTTAAGAAATTTTAAATGTATTAGATGAAGTGGATTATCAAAAATTCTTGGAATTTTAAGGATCACTTTTGTCTAGTAAAATAGAAATATTAAATATTGGAAATATATTACCAAGTGACAATGCTTTTGAAGATTCATAAGAAACTTATATGACAAGAACTTTAAATTTAAAAGGATAAAATTTAAAGTATATAGTATAAAGAGAATCAAATAATGATATGACTTCATCAGTACTCAATTATTATTAAACAGGATTAAAAAATATAGAAACAATTTCTAAATTGTATTTTTATGCAGATTTCTTATAATCTTATTCAAACAATTATTTTAAAATGGGTTAATAAGTTTTAATTAAGAGAAAACCAATAGGATGCACAGATGGATTACAAGTATATATGTAAGGAGTTTTACCTTCAGAGGGGAATGAAGAGATTGAGAAGTTTTTAAAATAAGCTAATTTACAACTGAGTAATTTGTAAGATGAGGATATTTTGGAATAGAAATTATATACAATAAACAAATTATACAATGAGATTAAATTTAAAACTCTTTAGGAGGAGGGTTAATTTGTTTGGGATAAAATTGTGAATAAAAATTATGCATTTAGTGAGATTTAAGAAGTAATCAGATATTTGGATGATGCATTTCCATAGAAACTTAGAGAATGTGCAAATTTAGTAATGTAAGGCCAAATGAGTGTACAAGTATATTCAGTAGATTAATCAATTGAAAATACTGAAGGGATTTAGAGTCTAGAATAGTTAATTGATCAGGATGTTTATGAATGTTTTTTTACATTGTGATTTTTGTGTTCTAATATATATAATAAATGTTAATAAAAACTAAAGGTGATGTTGATGATAATAATTTAGATAGAATGAATGAGTAAATATTCAAGAATTTATGAGAGTGATGAAACTACTAATCTATTGGTTCCATAATTTCCTGAGTTCAAACGTCCTGGATAAGGGAAACAAATATTAATGAGACCTGCAAGTAAATAATTCTTGAACTCACCATCTAAATTGGAAGACACATTATCAGGAAGCACAAAGATCACTTAAGTCAATGTAAGTGTTGTTCACTATTAAGAGTGCGGGACATGCCTATGATTACATCGTTAATCGTTTTCTCTAGACAATCAGGAAGCATCTTACTTCACCTCAAAGGTAAGAGCACTTATTTATCTAAGATCTGAAGTGGAGGGATAAATCATTCGAACCTTGATATCATAACAAGCTAAATTATAATATATGCTACATATTGATTGGGCTAAATATTATACTAGTTATTTGTAGCATATTAATACAAAAGTTCCAGGACCTATAAATAACCAACCTTTTTATGCGGATTAATGTTCTACAGATGATATTTACAAGCCAAATCTAAAATAAGATGTTGATTTTGTGTTGTTAAACAGAAATACTTGGATGTTCATTCATTGTTTATATGGTGGAGGACCTGAGGTCTCTATTTAAGATTATAGTAAAGGAGAGGGATTTGAGAATTCAACTCAAAAACCTACGCTATCAAGAGTTAGTTCATTGTAGTCAGGATTGGTAGATACTGTTTCATATATGAGTATCACTCTACCATTTCAGAAATCTTAATTTGAATTGCCTCCTATTGGATTTTATAATGAATCAAATTATTGTTTTATGCATGCAGCTTTATAAACTCTTTTGTCAGTTGAATAAATAAATTGTTGGATGATGAATGAAGGAAAGAAAATTGCTACTTAAACACCGGATAAGTATAGATGGTTAAATGCTTATTTAGAAATAATCACAATTGCAGTAAATAAAAAGGCAGGAGCCTTTATTAAAATTTAGTTATTAAAGCAATTAATTAAAAGTAAATTTGATCCTCGTTAATAACATGACTCCTAAGAATTTTTGAGATACTTTATTGAGTAATTAACTGTAGAAATTTAAGGATAATTAAAATATGATTAGCCAATTACAGAAATTGCGTTTCAAGGGTAGATGATGTCCTTGATTAAATGTGATTAATGTAATCAACAATCAACTAAATTTGAATCCTTTTTAGATTTATCTTTATCAATGAATAAGTTATAAACCTTAGATAAATGTTTAAGATTATTTTTTGCCTAAGAAATACTTAGTGATCATTATTAATGTGAAAATTGCTATAATGAAACAAGAGCAGTTAAAAAATATGTAATTGGTACTCCTCCATTATATTTGATGATTCATTTAAAAAGATTTTAGGTATATCCTCATAGAATTAAATTGAATGGACATGTGAGATTCCCAATAAGTCTTGATGTTTAAGAGTAAAACTACAATTCTAAAATTATAATAGATTTTGTTCAATAAAAGCCAAATATAAATTAAGATCAATTATAGTTCATTAAGGAACACCTGAAAGAGGCCATTATGTTACATTCTCATCTAGATAAGATTAAGTATAGATATAAATAGTAAATTACTAGTGGTATTATTTTGATGATCATAAAATATATTTAGTTACAGAACAAGATGTTTTGTAGCAATAAGCGTATGTATTGGTATATGAAAAAGTTGAAGAATATCTAATTGACATGTGATGACTATATTATCTATTTATCTATATTGATTTTCTAAATACAAATTATTACAAATAATAATAAAATTAAAAACATGTTCCAAGGAATCAACAATTTTGTGAATTCTTTCGCTACTCCAAAATCATAGGATTTTTATTCAAAAGGATGGTTGACACCAGAATAATTTGTAGAGGCTGGAGATCAATTAACTATGACTGGATGGTAATGGAAAAAAGCTTAAGTAAAAAAAGGAGTTGACCCTCCTCATCCAGAGAAGATGTATTTAATAGCAAATGCAACATCTTAAACTCGTATAAAAGAGTTTTTGTCCTTTGATTTCTAAAATAATCAAGGATAAGATGGTTTTTTATGTGTAGATATGAGTAAAAAGCAATAATAAGCTTTAAATGATTAGGAGACCCGAGTTTATACAATCACTATTACATATGACAGAAAATATCATTGTCCTAGATTATGGTTGTAAGGAGTGGCATTAAATTCTGGTTTACCATTACAACATTAAGAAATTTATGAAGATATCATGAGTGTCTATTAGAATGAAACAGTCACAATAGAAGAACATCCATATCTTCATTATTAATAAGTAACAATACATCCATGCAATCATTCGACGACAATGAAAGCTTTTCTTGACAAAGCAAAACAAAACGGAGCAGATATTAAACCAATGTAGGCATTGTTTATATTCTTGAAATTTATGTAATCAGTAATGCCCACAGTAGTATATGATACAACAATAGATATATGTTTGGGTGTTGATTGATTATACATATTCCTTAAAGATGTAATCATTAACTATATATATATATAATATATAATTATAATTTTCACATCAAACAGCCTCCATCCTTACTTTCAGATACTCTACAATTTTGGAGACAGATAACATTCCTTAAAAATAATTCATTGTCCACAATCACACATGGCCCTAAGAATTAAACATCTCCTTCAATTCTACACCAATAACCTATAATTGTATTGTAGCAAATTATTGAATTTTAAATAAATGAGAAATTCTATAATTGAAAATAATAATTACTTTGACTTCAACACCATCTAGGAGAATTGAATTCTTTATACGAACTCCCTCTCCAATTTCACATCCAGCACCAATAACTACATTACTACCTAATTTGGCAGATGGATGAATTTTAGCACTCTTATGAATCAATACTCCATCATAATTAATTTCAAAATCAGGATTATTGAATAAAAAAGGATTTTGTCTATAATACTGTAATAGAAATTGATTAGCATTTAAAAGATCATTTGTTGATTTTATTGATTACCAAAATCCTTTGTGTTCATATATAAAAACTTTATCTCTTTCTGTCAATTTTAATACATCATTTTCTAAAGATAAGTAAGATTTATCCAAATCTGTACTTCTTTTTATATACTTAACATATGGTTAATCTTAAAGTTCTTCACTTAAAGTGGCTTCTTTTTTTGCTTTTACATTCAAAATTGTTGTTTTGAATAATTAATTAAAGAAGTACACTCCACAATTTACTAAATTTGAAATATATTATTCTGGTTTCTCTGCATGATGAATTAATTAATCTGTTTTAGAATCCTTTATTAAACATCCATAACGAATTGATTCTTCTTTTGATACTCTAACTGTCATTATACTACATATACCAGATTTACTAATTTTGTTATTGAATATAAATTACTTCTTATGATATTCATAGAATTGCTAGGCTTGTAAATCGCAACAAATATCTGAATGCACTACCAAAAGATCTTAGTGTTATTTTGTTTATAATACCCTCTACTTCTTCAAATAATTCTTCTATATTTTATGCTAATCCACCTGCTGTTCCCATCTCACTCTATTCTTATATGTAATGTATATTTTTGCCATACAATTTTTAGTACTTTTCTTAAAAATGTTAAAAACATTTCTTATCATAATAACCCATCAGAACAAAATCTTTCAAATTTGGTAATTTTTGGATTGCATTTAAGAGATGACCAATTATTTCAATACCACTAACTGGAAATAATGGAGATGCTTATTCATATGTTCCATAGCTTGCTTTTCTGCTTGGACCACCTAATAAGATTACCGCCCTAATCATTTATTTTTATTTAGAAAAAAAGTATATTTTTTTTAGTTATTTATTTTCAAACCAATCTATATTGATTGTCAAATTAAAAATGAATTGTTTAAAATTTAGAAAAGAAAGATTTTATTAGCAAACACTTCTTAGTACTAATGAAACAAGATTCAGTGATAAAGAACTTAATGTCTTAAGAAAAAGGTACTAATTGTTTTTTTTATTTACTTAGATTTATCTATATGACTAATGGAAGTAAATATATCAATTAGGAATAATTCAAATCAAATTTGGGTGTTTTAGGACTAGAGTCAATTTCTTGTCTAAGTGATGCTTTATTTTAGGCTATGGATATAAATTTAGATGGCCATATTGAATTTGAAGAATTTGTAGCATATTTTGATAAAATAACATACGGAACCTAAGAAGAAAAGGCAGAAATCTCATTTCGTATAATAGATCAAGCAAGAAATGGTTTCATAACATATAAAGACTTCAGTTGTACTATGCAATAGTTAATTAAGTCATATACTATTATGAAAGGGACAGAATTAACAGATGATATTCTTGATCAAATGGAAAAGAGATATTAAGAAATATTCAATTTAATAGATATGAATAAAGATTAAAAAATTTCATTATAAGAATACATATTAGCTTTAACTAGAAATCCTCAAATTTTAGATATTTTTGAATTTTTGAAAAAAGGTGTTACTCAAACAATAAAAGAGAGTTAACATAAGAGAGATTAGATGATGTTAAATGAATTTGATAAATTAAGGAATCAAACTGCCCATATTTTAAATTCTATTTAGGATTAATAAGAAAAATCTATCTCTTATATTAAAAAATAATCTTCTAATACAAAATATGGAGTTGATGTTTTATTTGATGATACTGAAGTCTCAGAAAATACTATAGAAATAGATGATTTGAGTTTGATTTAATCAATGTCTCACGATTAGTTAAAATTTAAATTTAAAGAAATATATTAAAAACTTTAAAAATTACACTAAGATACTGATAATTCTTTAAATAAAATGGAGAATTTATATCATGAAAAATTGGATTCTTAGGAATTTTAAGAATAAATCCTTATTAAATAAGTGTCTATAAACAATAATAAATATAAAAAATCATCTGTACAAATTGGTAATGAAATATGGGACTTAGTTATTAATATGATGGTAGGTATTTAAATGGCAGTGAAATCTTCTAGTGTTGCGATTGAAAACTTTATTTCAGGTTCAGATTTTGAAATAAAATAATGTTTTGAAATAATTTCTCATTAAAATAAAGATAAATGTAAATTCTATGATTATGCACCTAAGATCTTTAATCAAATCAGAAAGTTATAGATGATTGATAATGATAATTATTTAAATAGTATAGGACCTGAAAATATTTTATTTAGTTTTATGTAGGGTGATCTTAGCACATTAACTGAGTTAACATCAACAGGGAAAAGTGGAAGTTTTTTCTATTTCTCTTAAGATGGATTATATACTCTTAAAACAATTTCAGACAGAGAATTTTATTTATTTAAAAAAATACTATTCAATTACTTCTATTATTTGAAAAATTCCCCAAATTCTCTTATAATCAAATTATATGGTTTACATAAAATAAGTATTGATCGTAAAAAGATTTACTTTATTGTAATGGGAAATGTATTTAAGACTGAATTTTAAATTCACAAAAAATATGATATAAAAGGAAGTACATATAAAAGAACTACTTCTTAAAATGTTGATCCTGATGTAGCTCGTAAAGATTTAGATTTTATTTCTAATAATGAGATAATTTCAATAGATAAAAAAATAGGATAAGAACTTATTGAATAAATAGAAAAAGATTCAGAATTTTTATCAAATAATAATCTATTAGATTACAGTTTATTAATTGGAATTCATCTTATTGAGAATAAAAAAGATATGTAGATGATTGAAAATTTAAAGGATTTCAAAATTATAAAGTCTATTGATGGAGATAAAATATACTTTTTTGGAATAATAGATATATTGACTGAATTTAAGTAATTAATTTTTACAATATGTTTTAGTACTTAAAAGTAATTAGAATCATGGTTTAAAAAGATAATTTAGGGTCCATCAATATCAGCTATTCCTCCTAAAGAATACTCATTAAGATTCAAAAATTTCATTAGATAAATATTAAGCCACCAAACTATTGATGATTTTTGATAAAATATATATCATAAATTTAGTCAAAGTTACATGATCTCGATTAATTTAAATTAAAGTCACTGATCAATATATTGTATTGTTTCCAAGATAATCCATCTGGATTTGTATTTTACATTAATAAGTAGTATTCAAATGATAATAATTATTTATAGTGTATTTGGAATTAAATTTGATAGATTTAGGTAGTTGTAAGAAGATTATAAATTAAATCTTTTGTTTCACAATTAGATTATTAGATATCTGTAGAAATTTAAAACAATTTTTATGATTATAAGTGAATCATTTTTATTTTTTATCCCAGCATCTTAAGGCAGTTAAAATATTCTAGAAGATACTAGGGTCTTTTTTATCTGGTTATGCTTTTAGAACTTTCGGTGACTAATTGAAATAACATATTTACATCTGATACTTGTAAATTTACTTATTATTATTAAGTTTATTACAATTAATAGATCAATTTTTATTTTTCTTCATCATCTTACATAAGATTAATTATTTCATCAACCATTTTGGGATTTTTTTTCAGTTACTGTCCGGCCATTATTGTTAAAAATTAATGAACCAATGGGATTCCAGATTCTAATGTTCTATGTATTAAAGTTTAAAAATACTACAATATCCTCTTTAGCACCACTACTATATTGCAACTGCTCCTATTTGAATATCTTTTGTAACAATAAATAATAATAATCTTTAATGAAGCCATTCATATAATTCATCCTCATCCATAAATTCTAAATCAGGTTTTGGAGGTTTACTTAAATCAGGAAAAAAACTAAAATATAATAAACACTCTCTAACTTATTCAAAAATTGCTATATTTCTTTATTCATTTTAATAATAAATAAATAAAATACTTTATCTTGAAATGATAAATTTATATTTATATATATATATTAAGTAAGTAACCATATCAATCATTCCTTATTAATTTCTATTTTAGAATTCTAATTTAATATTTAGTTTTCTATTATTAAAACAATTATTTTTTAGAATTAGACATTCTTATATATTAGCTAGTTCTTTAAATCTCTCATATGCTCTTCATATTCTTTATTATTTTAAGCAAAATATTAATCTTCATGTTAAGATACAAAGTACTTATTGTTTGGTAATAAGGTTGTGTGTTCATTTTTTAACAGTTATGAGCTTTCAAACTCAAAAAAATTATTAATTGTTTTAACTTGAATAGATGCTTCATCAAATTTAGCATCAAATTGATGATACTGCATCTTTACTTTTTTTCTAATTGAATCTTCTTCCAAAATTCATTTTTTTAATTGATTAATCCTTTTTACTATACTTAAAAGATCAAACCCTTCTCTTTTCAATAGTTTTGGTTTATCAATTTGTGTTAAATTCACTTGTTTTAAATCTTTAGTTAAAGGATATGATTAAGATACTTATTTTAGATAGAATAAATCCATTTCCTTAATTATTTTAAATCTTTGGTAATATAAGGAAAGAGCCAAAAAAAAGACAACTTCTATTCCTAAAAAAATTAAGCATCAATAATATATTAATAAATATTCATATGCAATTCGATAATTAAGTATAATATTGTACAATTATTTATCTTTTTCTAATTAAAAACATCTCTATAAAGAGTTTATAAACTCAATCTTCAAGTCTTGAATTAGATATCTTTTAATCAAATTATAGAAAATTAAGAAATAAACTTTAATGTTTTTTATAAGAATATTTTTCAAACATTTTTTTTCATTATCTTTAAAGTCTATTTCAATTTCCATAGCAATTATTTCTAAGCAGAATGAAAGGTAATCGGTCGTCATTCTTTAAAAAAATATATCAAATAAGAATATTGGATATCTTTCGAATATTTTAATTATATAGAATTTTGAATGACTTTCTCATGACTGAATTTTGTTACAAACTTCAATCCACTTATGCTGAAATAAATAATTCTTCATGATAATATTCATTAAAATTATTCTGGTAAAATTTCAAACCAAAATATTTTTCTAATGATCCATTTCAGAAATGACTATTTTTCATCAAAAAGTCATTTTTAAATAACAATCCTCTTCCTCTACTCTATAGCTATCATAATAAACCAAAATAAAATAAACAATAATTTATAGCAATGTATAAAACATATACATAGAATCTTCATGATGCATATTTTCTTGTCCATTCTCTTGCTGTTGCCTCATAACGCTATTTATCAGTTTTATAAATATTTGCAATTTCTGGCACCAATGGATCATCTGGATTTGGATCAGTCAATAAAGAGGAAATACTTAACAATACTAATTATATGATTATTTGATTACCTTTACTGATTGTTAGGGCTGGGGACCATTGATCTTTCAATATATCTAAACAAATAGCTCCATTTTGATTAATATTTGGATGATAGATACGAGTAACAAAGTTAATTTTTGGTGGCTTAAATGGATAGTCTGTGGGAAAGTGAATATTGAGTGAAAATAGACCACCTTAATATGGGGATCCCTCAGGTCCCATGATAGTAGCCTACCAATGGAATTAATCTTTATCATCAATAGGACCAGCTGAGCAATTTGAAGGGGGATCTTTAGAAAGATCAGCTAATTCTTTTTGAATTCTTTTAAGAGCCATTTTTAATTTGTTTTATAAATTAAATCAATTAATGGATTCTAATTTATATATATTATTTATACATTATATTTTTTCCTTTCTACCTTACCGATAAAAACTGATTCTAAATTTCAGGGGGATATCTAATTATTTTAAGATGAAGAAATAATAATATCCAAAATTCTAATTTCTTTAATTGACAAAATAATCAAAATATAAAAATTTGATCATATTAGAAGATTGTTTTAAATTCTATTAAAATTTACAAATCAAGATCTTTATTAGATTAAAAATTGCAAATAGGATTGAAAGTCATGATAACAAAATTTTATTTACAATTAAGTTTTTTTATATATAATAGTTGAATTTTATAATTTTTAGTTTGTTTGTATTTCTAAAGTGAAAGTAATATAACTATATGTGAAATTCATCTTAAGTTGTTTCATATTTTGCTGTATTTCTGAAAATAGTTTATAAGTGAAAAATTTTCGAGATTTAAAAATTTCAATCCTTAAACTATCAGTTAAATTATAACCCAATTAAGAAGAATGTTTTTGATATAGTATTGCTCTTATTAATGATTTTATAATTTATATAATTTAGTCATTAGAAAATTTAGAGTATAATTGAAAAAAGATATAAGTAGAACATAAAATAGATTGCTTGAAAATCATATTATAGATGACTTAAAATGACTTTAAAAAAATTAATTTCTATTTTAAATACCTTCTTTAATATTTCATTATGTATATATATGTTAGATCCCTTTAATAAGCACTTAATTATATATCATTAAAAAAACTTGATAAATAGGAGTAATATAGATATTTTAATTTATAATATATTCGAGAAAAAGAAAACAGTAAATTTTCAGATTAACAATTTTAGATTAAAAAGAGATATGTATTTATTGAATAATATTAAAATGGCCAACTCTTTTTATTTATAAATAGTTTTTTTTAATTAATTCTGGAATAAAATATACTTATAATTAAATTTAATGTACTAATGTATTGTATTTCCTGCTGATTATACACCATTTAAATAAGAATTGATATTAACAGGAAGTATTGTAGCTTATGAATTGTTGACCTATCCTATAGATTTAATAGGAAATAGAAGTATTTAGAGAGAAACCTATTTATCAAAATCCTTAATTTAGGAATCATCTTTAATATACTCTGAAGTAAATCATTTCCTTATTTTTTACGATTGTTGGTTCAAAGTGTAGTCTATATTATGGATTAAAAAGCAGACTTGATTTATCACTTAGTAAGATTGTATTACGATACTATATCTTTAATTATTTATATTTCAAATATGCCTTTAAGAATTACATTTCACCCAGATTCAATGATGAAGATGAGAGCAAAGGATTTGATATAACTCCAGAAAATTCAACAGTTTATCCTTTATTGAGATATGCAAAGATGACAGATCCATTAGTATTACTGATAGCAGCAACTTCTAATTTGATTGGAATGATTGCATCTCATCCTATAAGTATTTTAAAAGTTAGACTGCAAAATGAAATACTAAAATAACATGAGTATTATTTTTTTGTTTTAAATTATTAGAACCAAAAATTATACTTAAAAGATGACTGAAATGAGTAGAACATGTGGTAATTAGCTATGGATTAAAACTTCTTTTGGTTCTCGCTTTTTATATACATATTTATAATTTATAACAGAAATGGGTCTATTTCAGTTTTGTTTAAATAAATAAGGATATGAATTTATGAATGTTTTTAGACCTAATTCAGATTTCAAAGGAAACATAATATTTTTAGGATTCTCTGTGATAGGATCTTCTTTGATTTCATCATTATTATTGCAACCTATCTATATCTACTAATAAAGGACTGCTTATTAAGCCATTACTAAACAACCAAAAAAGTCAATCATATCCTTTTTCATACAAGTATATATATTAATAAATTAATGTAAAGCTTTATTAAAAAGAGAAAGCACAAGGATTCTTTAAAGGATATATACATAATGCTTTTAGAAGTATATGTAGAAATGGTATAGCAGTTGGTACTTTATGGGGACTTGCAACAACAGCTAATAAAGAAAGATTTAGACCTTCAGAAGATTGACTTGAAATATTTATGTATGATAAACAAAATATAGAATAAATTTACGCATCGTAAATTAAGAAATGAAGAAATCGAATATACAATTTACTTAAAATAATCTTCAACAACAACCTCCATTCTTTTCTTATTATTATTAAGTCTAACTTGTTGTTACTAGTTAGGCTTTTGGTTATTCTCTTGTCTATACTACATCATTCTTCTTTTTGATGCCAATAGATCCAATCTTTATTCCATAAACCTAAAATAGATCATTTTATAGTACTTCTTAAGTAGGATCAATTTCTCCATTATCAATTTTCTTTAATACTTAATTCGCCATTGTTTCAAACACATTATCTACATTTTCACCTGTCTTGGCTGAAGTTTCAAAGTATGCAAATCCTTATTTTTAAGCATATTTCCTAGCCTCTTCAGTTTAAACTTCTCTTCTAAAGTATACATAATATTTAACTATACCTGTCTTCTAAGTCAATCTTATTGCCTACTATAACCATTTCAATTTTATCACAAGCATATCCTTAAATTTCTTGATACCATTTTTACAAATCCTCAAATGATTATCTACTTGTGACATCAAATACAAGAATTCCACCGATTGATCTATATTAACAATTTATTCTATACCCTCGATAATATGATCGCGTAATTGATTTGAAAGATTCTTGACCTGCCTAGATATTTAAGAAATAGTCATACAGTGTCCCAAATTTGTAACTTGATTTATTTATCATTAATTTTTAGATTTCTTGATCCAAATTCTACTCCAATTGTGGCATCATGTTCATTTCTGAATCTAGAATCTGTAAATTACAACAGTAAACAGCTTTTGCCAACATCTAATATTACTTATGTTTATTTTACTTGTATCCCCAACTATGATGAACTTAAAGAGATAATTGTAAATATTCATAAATAATTTTATTTAATTGATTTTATTCAAAATAAACTTAACTAATTACTTCTACTCTTTTCAAATCATCTCTCTCTAAAGTATTATCAAGACTAACACATTTTATTAATAATTATTATAAAAATGTATTTTAGAGTATCTATTATTATAATAAGGGTTTCTATGATCAAAGTCAAATATATTATAGGGAAAATACTTAATACTTAATTACAATTCTCAATACTTGAATTTTTTAAATTATCTTTAAATGAAATTTTTACTATCCATATCTATTAATAAGTTCAATTTTAAATATTTTTATTTAAATCATTTTTTTAATTTTTTATATGAGAGCAACTTAAGATAAATACGAACACGTCAGAGGTGAATAAGCATAAGCTCCAATTAATGAAATTAGAGTTGCTGCTAAAGGTCTTGATGGATCCTATATCAAAAGAGCTATCGAATTGTTGGTTGGCACATAAGAGATCCCAAAATAAGACTCTGTGGTGATTAAAGGAATTGATAATGCAATTCCCAAGGTATTAGTAATTAGTGAAATTGTAAGAAGAAGAGTAGCTGGATTATCATAAGTATCTATTGATTTTCTATATAAGATTAATTAAATTGGAAATACTTAAATTGTGGACAAATATGTACCAACTGAAGAAGGATTAGTTGAAGTCAATATTACTAAATAATTGTCTATTTTGACCGTTAAATTGACCACCAAGCCAACTGAGGAAGATAAAAAGTCTGTTGGATATTAAGAACCCCTTCCTGAATCTGAAGTTGTTCCTTAAAGATAAAGATAATGTATTTAATAAATTTATTAATTTAGAAGGAGAAAAAAGAGAAAGAAACACAAGATAAAATAGAGGTGCTCCAAGAGGTGAAAATAGAGGTCAAGATAGAAGAGATAACAGAGATAATAGAGATAACAGAGATAACAGAGATAACAGAGATAGAAGAGATAACAGAGAAAATAGAGATAATAGAGATAACAGAGAAAATAGAGAAAGAAGAGATAACAGAGACAATAGAGATAACAGAGACAACAGAGATAACAGAGATAACAGAGACAATAGAGATAGAAGAGACAATAGAGATAACAGAGAGAATAGAGATAATAGAGACAACAGAGATAACAGAGACAATAGAGATAACAGAGACAATAGAGATAACAGAGACAGAAGAGATAATAGAGATAACAGAGACAACAGAGACAACAATAGATAAAATAATACAAGAAATACAAATACAAGAGAATAAGAAAAGAAATAATGAGATATTAATCATCTGTTTAAGAAATACAATAAAATTTTAAAATATTCCCAAATGTATTTATTTAGATAATTTTAATTAATATTCTATGCAGAATGATCTAAATCAATCTTTGAGTTCCGGCCAAAATAAATAAACAATAATGGTCATTGGATTGCAACAAGCTGGAAAGACTACACTTTTTTAGAAATTTGCAGCCATAAATCATAAGCTTTTCTAACAATCAAAGATTTTAGATTACGATATTGAATTAATTGATACACCATCTTACGATTCTTTCTTTACTTTATTACCTTTTAGAGATCCCAAAGTTACAGGATATATCATTATATTTTGTGAGTAAAATACAGAAATTATGAAATCAATCAAGTAAATCAGAAAAAAGTTATTTACAATAAATGGTTATCATAAGAGGACTATTATACTGTTGAATGAATTTACATTTGATAATAGGTCTTCTTAAATTCAAGATGAGATTATGAATATCAAATATTGGTGTAAACAATAGGATATAGTATTTTCATAGTTAGATGTAAAAAGAGCATCATCTAAAGAAATTAGTAAAATTAATCTTTAATTAGTCCATATATTTGAAATGATGTTTATGAAAAAAATAAGAACAACTTTGCCATAGAAAATATTTATCATACTTTAGTTTGCAATTGCAATATTTATTTTTCTATTTGCCATTTGGTTGTCTATTAAGGATCCATCTTTAATTGTATTATCCAATAATTTTTGTTTTAGATAAATAATATTTCATTGGAGATTTACTGTTTAGCATTGTTATGCTTAGGAATTTCAAATATTTTCATTCCATATTTTTGTATTATTTTAATAGTATTTTTAGTGAGAACAGGAATTAAGGATTCAAATACTTCATGCATTAATAGAGTAAACAACATTTAGTTAGTAAGTCCAAAATTTTCAGTTGTTTAGTTACTGTTATCTCAGTAATAACCTTGATTATTGCCTCCATGTTCTTCTAGCTGCTATCCTGCCTAATAATGTCTATAATTTTCACGTTTAATTCAGTTCTTTGCTTATTTTTACATTT
>JPFL01000258.1:53908-81274 GCA_000733385.1 Paramecium biaurelia
ATTTTTTTATTATTATGTTATAAAATTCTATATATTAGCTTATAGTTACCTAAAACAATATGCAAGATATTTTAATTATTTTATAATAAATCATGTCCTATTGATATATAAATTTCAATTAAGAATTTAGTTGATTTTGGTTATCTAATTTATTATATAAATTCAAGTGAATTATAATTTGTATTTTATAAAATGAGAATTGAAGATAGTAATAAAAAATACTTATTAAAATTTTTAAATTAAATTCAAAAAAGATCAGGTACAAATTAGTTTCTCTAACTTAGATAATCTGTCAAAGAAAACTCATCATAGCACATAATTTCTTCATTTTTAAAAGAAATTTCTGTAATTCCTCTTTATTTTATAATTTTTCTGTTTATATTCTTTTCTTTTTCAATACAATTAGGACAGTAGGTTTAATAATAAACTCTTTCTTCAGCTTCAATTACTCCAACTAATTACAATTTTAAATTATTTTCTATATCTGGTTTATATAACTAATTATTTAAATTTATGTACTTTTTAATAGTGTGGTATTCTTTAAACTAAGGCTTTTAATTTCTATAATAATTGATATTGTGGGTGTTAGGCTGATGTTGAATTAGTAATCAGTATAAAATAATTTTCTAGATATTTAATCTAAATTATTTACTTGCCTAATTATCATACTCAAATAAGAATTAGCCCATTTCATAATTCAAAAAGAAGTGTTATAATGGAGTATTTGCTCTATGTAATAGAAATTATTATATTTGCATTCTTTACATTCTCCATTAATTGTCATTGGAGAATCCTCTCTTAATTAACATATAAAAGCATTATCGATAAGTATCAAAAATTGTGAATCCTTTAAAAATTATTTATTTTTATAAACAGGAGTCAGATTATTGCTGTTCTTCCAATATTTATTCTAAATTGTCAGGACTTGAAAGTTCTTTATATTATTAAATTTATTAGAACAAACTGGTAACAACATACTTTGAATAACATTTTTAGTTTAAATAATATTCTTTTTCTGATATTTTCTTTTCAACTTCGAAATAAGCTTAAGATTCTAACTCCTCTTTGAAGAACTGTATATTAGAAGTGACATACCTTATTATAGTATTCTTAGGTGATTAAAATTGCATAAATCTCATTTAATAGTTCAGCTAAATAAATATCCTCCACTTAATTTTAGGCTATTAGAATCAGAAATCTTTCTATTATATAATAAAGAAAAATACTTTAAAAATCATCAAATTTACCTCTTAATTTTCCATAGGCACAATACATCTCTAACACTTTATCCTCTAAAACATCTTAATCAATAAATTTTTTTCGAATTTCTTTTAGTAAGGTGAACCATGTAAAGTCTAATTCAACGTCTCTTCTCATTTCGAAGAAAAATATTGACCTCTTTAAATCAAAAATCATGAATCCTCTAAATTATAGCATTTATTAATTAATTAAGATCAATAAAAAAAGCTTTTATTACTTAAATCACTTATCAAGATCTTTTAATAATTATCTATTCTGTGACTTATGAATATTTTTAGAAAAAATAGAAATATTAATTTATTGAATTAATATTTTATTAATTCCATCATAGTTAGGAATCAATTAATTAAATTAATAGTAGAGCTAATCATAAATTCTTACTTAAAGGGAGTCAACAATATTAAACTATAAAATATAATATAATAAAATTTATAAATATTATCAGCATGTTTGCCTTTAAATACAAATTGTAGATCTGATTTAAGAATTCAATAGATGTTATATTATCAAAATAAAATATTATATTAATAGCTTTAAAATTATATTCGTATTAGAACTAATTCAATATCAATACTCTTTTATGACTGGTAATTCTACAAAAATAAAATTAATTAGATAATTCATACAAATTAAAAAGTATATTCTGAAGAGAATATAAATTTTATATAGAAATATGGATATAATGATTTATTGTCACCAAAAATTTCAGATATCAAAATGTTTCAATAAAAAATCAAATAAGCCTCACTAATAGTTAGATATTTTTATTTGTTCATTATTATTATTAATTAAATAAAAGAATTGCCATATATATAAATAATCAATTTGTATGTACTAATGAATCAAAAGATTTTACAGGCTTGTTATCCAGGCTTTTATTAATTTAGTTATGGTGCGCTATTTTATAATTAGAATATTCTTACCCATTCGATTTGGTTGTACTTTCAACTCTAGGCTAGTATTATTGATCACTGTATTTAAATTCATATGGAGTGAAATTATATGTGGATGGTCTGAACTCTCCAGGTTTATAGTCACCTGTATTATCATACAAATGATTATAATCTTCTACATTCCCAATATTATTTTTATAAGGACTTGTTGATAAATAAGGATTCACGTAATCATTAGTGGGAGATACATATGATTAGATTGGAAATGGATCATTAATATCATTATATTTATCCCATTAACTAAAATCGTATTTCTTTTTTGGATCACTTGAAATTTGAGGAGCATAGATTGATTGATTATTAATAATATTACTATCGTACTCTTGTACATGAACAGGTTACTATATAACAACATCATTTCTAATAGGATCTGCAATTTGCTATTAACTATAGGGTTGAAATGGAATGCTTGGTATATATGATTAAGATGGTTATTACTATGTTGCTGGCACTTATGAATATAAAGATTGGTTTAAAGGATTTTAAACAGGTAAATTTGTGAAATTATAGAGATTAGGGCTGTTATTGCTAAATTTACTAGATTAAGAGGTTTAATATGGTCTGCTATGTTTACTAATATATTTAGGTTCATAATCTGGTTTATCATAACTTGTTAGATCATCCATATTAGCTTATATTTCCTAACTTACTTTATTAGAATTCTATGGAGGTTATTTTTATTCTAATTATTAAGATCCTTTCATTGAATTAGAACTATAATAAGGATTATTAAATGATGGTTTATTTTATTTTTAATTTTGTTATATTTATTATTATTAATTCTAATTATTATTGAATGAATTTCCCCCAAATTCTGGCTTATTATTCTAATTATTTTCTTATAGTGTTTGTCTATCATTTTCATTTTAAGGTTTAAATAATTATGAATCATTAATAACACTGTCATATTGTCTCTCATAAGGTATATAAGTATCATCTAGTCCTTTATTTCCTTTTGTCTCTTGAATTGATATTGTTTACTAAGAAGGTTATGTTTTTTCAATATTTTAAGATGCTAATTATTTAGGTGGTCGAGGTTGAGTTGCAACCTCATCTAGATCTCTAGAACACTTAACACAAATGCATTTCTTTTTCTTCTCTATTTAAGGTGGTTATTAAGGTTATTATACAATAATAGGTTATTATATAATTATAGGCTGTGAAACTTGATTATTAATAGGTGGAGGATAAATTTCTTTTTCTGAAGGAGGAGCTTGATTAAGTTATTATAAATTGTTAGTTGGTTGAGAGAAAAACACTTAAGGTTCCTCTTCATAGACTGGTTATTGCTATTATTATTATTGTTATGGTAAATCATAGAGGTAATCATTTGGATCAGGTGGCCAGTATGATTGTATTATTTTCTAACCACCCAAAGATTATTCTAAATGATTAGGTTCGAATTGATTAGAGAGAATAGATAATTCTTTATCCTTCAAAAATTTAATCTTATTTAATGTAATTGGATCGATTTATTCTAATTTATGATAATTTAATTACCTTCTATTTAAGACCATAATAAATTAATTGATAATGTAGTATTTAATATATATATGCATTCACATGTATTTGGAAAACATGTCTATAATACTTTAATAATCTAAGATATCTTATCTAATGAAATTTTAAATGCACTTTAATCTTTAGTTTAAATTACAGCAATCCAGTTTTCCACCTTACCTGGATAAAACATATAATCTTCAATTATTGCACACAATATCACAGCTGCTCTTTCAAATAAAGCTAAATCATCTACAAATTTTGTTGAAATTGCAATGCAAGGAATATGATTTCTAGTTCTACCTTCTATATATATAGCCCCTTTATACTAGAATTTTTATTTTATCATAATACATATAAGGCTTCAATTTCATTACTTAAATCCAGATAACCAGGTTAAAATAATATATTACTTGTTTATGCCAATTACTAGTTTTGATATTATTATATACATCTAAAGAAGATTGGATATCAAATTTATTAGCATATAGATATCTTAATAATAAACAATCGGAATGTATGTTAGGATCATACATTTCATTTCTTTAAAGAGCTTAGGCCAATGAACTAATTTGCATTCTTTCAAATTAATCATAATCTTAGATTTTGAAGATCTTTCTAATTGCATTTTAACCAGTCCCAACCTTTATATTATTTGCTAGAGAGAATAGAAAAGCAATTTTACAGGTTAGTATAATATCATTGGCAATTTGCTAAGGCAATCTAAGATAATCAAATCGTTATTGAAACATTAGAATTAATAAAATTAATCAAAAATTCCTTAATCTCTTAATTAATCTGACTAGTAAAGACAATAAATAAACAAGAAGCATTATGCATTCGTATAACACTACAAAGGGATAAAGGACTATTCCTCCTATAAAATAAACAAAAAAACTGATCAATATCATTTGAATTTTTGACAACCTAAAAGTTTATTAATATATATACCTACCAACTGCTAGATTGTTAGAATGATTAAACAAGTAATAAGATCCAGAAAAAGGATGTAATATAAATAGTAACATACCTAAAATGATCCATAGAGGTGATGATATGAATAATAAAACGAAAGGCATAATTTTATTTAATGTTGGATATTTCCATGGCATAGTATTTGTGTATTGTTTATTTGGACATCCAAATATATAATTGTATTTATAATAATGTTGAGCTTTAATATGATTAAATATAATATACATGTATATTATCTTCTGCATATCCAACAGAATTAATATTGACATCTCTTACATGTCATATGATTGCAACCACCTTCCTTTTGTACTATAATTTTACATTTTGGACATCTTTGTATCTTTTCTTCTCTGCTATCTAATACAAATATTGAATCCATCAATTTCTCACAACTACTGAATCCATGTTATTAATTTCCACAATCCACACATATTTCTTAGCCACACAAACATCTCTTTGAATTCAAATGTACATATAATTCACATGATTTATTTGGACAATGTCTTAATGTTGGATCATTTTCACCATATTATAATGTCCTTAATCTTGCATATTTTACAAGTTCAATTTATTATATATTTTAAACAACTTCTTCATATTAGATTTTATAATGACAGGTAGGACATTTAATTTACATTACTATTCCTTCATCTATTTTTACATTTAAATATTTTTCTAAACATAATCTAAATTTATTAACAAATAAACCTGCAAAATCTATGTTTACATCCTAATTCAAAATTATCTCCTTTTTGTTCTTAACAAATTGGGCATTAAATAAATTATTAAGATTCACCTTCATAATCTAATACTTCTTGCATTATTTTATAATTAAAATATGTATATTTAATATCAATTCGAAAAACAAAGAAACCTTGACTTAAGTTTCGTCACTCTAACAATATCCAAGAGTTTAGAGTAAGTAATTTCATTTCATCTAGATAATTATATGGGATTATAGGAATGGCTAAATTTCATTACTAGATAATGGATATTATTGGTAATAAAGTGAAAATAGAAATTGAAGAAGACTTCTTATAAGAATTTTGGACAGCTATTATATTGTGTTCAGAATATGGAAATGTTAAATATAAGTGTGTATTAATATAGTGATCATTTTATACCTAATAATATCAATTTTTCTTATCTTTCTTCATGTTTTTTTACAGCTTCCTCATAATCTTTTTTCATTTTTTCATTCTTTTCCTTCTCCTCTTAAATCTTTTATTTTAATTGTTTTATTTCTGAAGTATTCTTTTAATATAATAATTTTTCATCCTTTATTATTTATATTACCTATTTTTTTTTTGGTTCAATCACTTTTTAATTCAATTATTCTGATTATTACTTTTTTTGTTTTTATACCTCATCTCTCTCTTATTATTTTAAATCATTAATTAATCCTATAACTCCATTACACCAATTAGTTAATTATTAGATTTTATCACTTATAAAAGATCTTTCATTGTCAAAACTATTTATATAATATTAATTAAATACAATTTATCCATCTCTCTCAAAGTATAAACTGGATGCAAGAGAGGTTCTTCTAATTTCTCTTATTACTATCTGTTTATTAAAGTTATTTCCTCTTAAGTTTCTTTGAATAATTCAAATTTTATTAAATAAGGATTCTTTTCTTTTATAATGTTTTCAGTTGGAATCTCCTTAACATTATTAGGAATAGGTTAAATTAAATTTTTACATGCTTATAAAGCTATTTGATATAATGCTGATACAATTGTTTTTAAATTTGTTTACATTACTTCATTTATATCTTTGATATTCTTTTAAGTTTCAGGAAAACTAAAAGGAATGAAATATCTAATCCAAAAATTAATAATTATCATCATATTTTGACTTGTAGGTTTCATATTTTTAAGAGATCCTGACAATGCATATTATAATCTTGCTAATTCAAATTTTGAATGAAAATTTTATTATAGGAATTCATTATCTTATATTATTTTACTAAGATATTCTAAAGAGCTTTTTTTAAAAGTGTAATTTGAAATAGCTTGAAATACTTCTGATATAATTTATTTTAAATTATTAGAATTTTATATTAATGTTTTAGGAGAAACTTTTTATTCTTAAGTTTCAACTACTCTTAAATTAATCTTTTATTATGCCATTTTCTAAACCAATGGATCACTAACAGAATTTGAAAATCTCATTAATTCTTTTTAATATTCAATTTCTAATTAAGGTGTTTTCTCTTTAGATATTTATCTTTTTTATGATGATACTTTAATAAACTCATTTCTTTTGTAAACTAAATAAGAAAACATTATAAAAATTCTTTTTATTTTTTAGTTGTAGTTTTATTTGATTAAGTCTTTCAATCTCTATTCATCCTAAGTCAAATCAAAATAAGGTGGGATTGGAACAGGTTTAAGTTTTTACTTCCTTGTTTTCTATACATACTCTACACTAGGTTCACTAGATTATTAACTATCACTTTCAAGTATTCCATTATTGATATTCTTTATTGATTACTAATATAGATAGAGTCTAATTAAATACAAGTTCTTTAAGCATATTTATTTAATAATTTATTTTTTTTATCTTCTTATTATCACCTTATCTATTGGTTGTAATTCTTGGTTATTCAAATGGATATATTGGAGGAGGTATTTCAAACATCCTTTATTATTTAAATGACATTTCACTTTGTTCTGTTTTTTTATAAGGTTTCTTTTTTGTCAATTTGATTATTTATTATTCTAATTTTTCTTATCTTGACTGAAATTCATTTTATTTCTAGATCATTTTTTTCATATATTCAAGAGTAGATTCTGAATTTCTGTTTGAATGTATCATTTATTATTGAGGTATATGGGTCTTACTATATTAATTTGATAAAGTGTACAATTTAATTTGATGCATAAGATGAAGGAAAATACTGGAATTACAAATTTTGATTCACTAAACTTTATATATATTAATTACTATTTGGTATAGGATATCCTGGTGGAATAGGATATGGACTAAGATGATGTTATTATGGATGCATAGGTACTTGTAATCTAGAAGATTAAATATTATCAGGTTTAGGAGATCTGCTTTAATTTAGATAAGGCAGACTAGTTTATTTTTTAGAGATATTATTAACAAGAAGTAGATCCATTAATTCCATTTCTCTAGATTTTGGTCTAGAATAAATAGTTATATAAGATTAATTTACCTTAATTGAGGAATGTCTTAAGTCCAGGTTGCATAATCTTTTTTTGTTGTAAACTTGGCATTTTGTATTAATTATCCAGGTTATTATGGAATAGCACCAATTTATCCATTAAATTCTCCATTAGAGTAATTTGGACTATACATATATATATATAAATATAGATTTTTAAATTAATATATTAAAACATTGGATTTTTTAATGTGTAATTTAATATCAATTTAAATAAAATCAACGTAGAGATAGGATTTAACTTTGTTAGTTGGATTATACTTCATAACCAATAGACAGGGATTTGGTAAGAATATTTTATTAAGTGGAGTTAACATTTATAAATTATTGGAGTCCATTTATGATATATGAACGTTATTAGGTTTATTTAATTTTGATTTAATTTTTTGAATAAGCCAATCGCAAATCAAGAATTTATTTCACTGAATCTAATACTATATTAGAACCTATAATAAATGAGAATAATCCAATATGAATCCAACCTAAAATATTGATTATATCATCATTAAAATTTAAACAATAAGGGAAAATTGTTGTTATAATTGATAAGAATGTGATTTCTCTTATTAAAAGTCTAAATAATTCAATTTTCTAAGTCAGAGGTTATACTGCAATCAAATAATAACAAAAGGAATTGTATAAAATAATTAATGAAATTGATTGAATAATAGCTGAATTGAATAGGAAACAAATAATTGCCATGTATAAGGTTACTTTAATCATTGAAAATGGAATAAAGAATCTTGACCAATAATCTGATTTAATATTCTCATATAAAATAGTGTATTAATTTACAATTTCAGAGTTATATTATTTTGATAATACAACAACAGATTTGAATAAAAATAAATGAGGTATGATTATACAAAATAAAGCATTAAAAGAATTGACTGTTTCAAATAGATTTTCTATATCAAATTAGAATTTATATTCTGGAAATTAACTATATGCGCTATACATTAATTAATATTCTGATGAAATGAATACTTTAATTAATCCTGAATAAATGAAATAGTTAGAATATTTAAGAGCAAATAATTTAATTGTCTTCAATATTTTATTTAAAATATAAAGCTATTTATATCTTTAAATTTTCATTAAAATTATATACGAGAGTGAATTAAGTTTAATAATAAGTCTAGCTAATAGATAACAAAATATGGATAAAAACATAGTTAAATAAAAGCTTTTAGCATTTACTAAAAAAAAGGAATTATTAAATTCAGAATCCTATTTTTAAATGTTTTTTGATTAAATAAATGGTACTTTACCAAAATTTAATTTTTAAAAGATATTATCAATTGATATTTAATCATATAAAGGTTAAAATGAAACTACTTTAAACACTTTTAAATATGAATCTAAATGAGATGGAAATGGTACACTCAATTATCTAACATATGAAAGTTATTGTAGTAGTGTTAACATATTAAAAAATAAATCTAAATTTCCCATTAATACAGATAATGAAGAGGATCCAATAAAGACATATATCATAATTTAATTAAAAGCAATAGTATTATTTAATCTTGATTATTATTCTAAAGACAATATTAATGGTGTACCTAAACTAATAGTATCCATTAATTTAGTTAGTTCTTGTTATTATTAATTAATAAAAATTGACTAAATAAATTAAATGGATACTTATGGATAATCAACCTTTTCTAATAAAGTAATATGAAAAGTGTATTCTACATATTAAAGTGAGAGAGATGCTTCTTTAATAGGTTGTATTACAAATTAAAAATCAACATTATTAGTAACATTAATTTTAATAAAATCTTCAAATCTAAGATCTGATTTAAGTTAAACTTATTAATTAAATTTTAATTTAATAATTTATGATGAATCTTTCTTTTAAGATAAATTTTATAAGATGATTTGAGGATGTTAAGAATATTTACATTCACTTATTTATGTAGTATAAGATTATATACATAACCAGTCTTTTTCAATTTAACAATCAGAATTACATCCATCATTATTATCAATATTTCCATCATCACATTATTCCAATGACTCTACTAATAATCCATTACCACAAACAGATCTACATAATGTATTGTATTCTTCCCATCCATATGTACATTTATTACACATACCAAAAATACAATCTAAACATTCTTAATGACATTGAAATCTACATTAATAACATCCATCATTTTAAATATTATTCATATCATCACACTCTTCTTATCCAACTATTAATCCATCACCACAAATTTCTTAACATTATCCATTTTAATTTAATTCAAATCCTTAATTACATTCTTAACAATTCTTTTTTATACAATTATTACATCCATATTAACATTAAAATCTACATTTATAACAACCATCATAAGGAAGTATATTACCATCATCACATTGTTCTTCTTTTCCTACTACACCATCACCACAAAAAGATTAACATTATATATAAATGCATTTTTTATGATATTCATCCCAAATACATTTTTCTTTATTTTTATCATAAAGACAAGCTTCAGGAGATGATATTGAATAACATGTTGTAATAATTACACATCCTCCTCCAATCTTATTTGTACATTATTCTAAGTATTCTTAACATTATTGATGAGTATTCATTGAATTTAATGCTGAACTACAAGTTTTATCAACACAATGATTCTCATCTTCTAACCAAATACAATCTTAATAATTAATTGAAAAAGTGCAACCAGCCTTATTAATAGCATCTATACATTGTCCTCTTTCTACACATTAAATTCCATCAGTTGTACATTTATGATTTTTTAAAGCTATGGAACAATTAATATCTAAATCATATTTATAATCATTGCATATAGATTTTTTACATACTCTTGTTTAACAATTTTAATTAAATTATTCACATTCTATCAATTCTTTTGTCAATTAATTTGCTTTATGACATAAAACTTCTTTACAATTATGACTTGATTAATCCCAAAAACATTAAACTTGATCAAAATTTGTTTGATTTGGAGTTAAACATTAAAATTTATTGTATTAAAGACAATTTTAATATTTAATGATACATTTAGATCTATTTTCATTTATTGTGTATTTAATACCAAATTATTATTAACATCCCTCTAAAGTATAAATACCTTTTGGAGCTGCCTTACTATTATCTAAAACACATTCATTATTGGCCCAACTACAAAATTATTTATTATTATCTAAAAAACATTGTTATTATTATTAATATTATGAACACTAAAGTAAATTCATGCAACTAGAATGGATATTTGTATCCAAATTTAAAGTGCAATCGGAGAACATTTATTAACATTCATCATGAGTAGTTAGACTCTCTTCAATTTAAGAACAAGATAAAACTATACATTTACTTTATGATGGACTCCAATAGCATTTTTATCTGTTAATATTTATTTTACAATTCTATTAAAATAAATAATCTGAACAATTAATTGCTAGATTTTAACAACCAGTAGTAAAATTCTTTGATTAACAATATTATGAAATATTTGGGCAATCGTATGAATAATATGTTGTAGTATCTGAACAGTGTTTGATGAAAACACATTAATTAGAAAATTCATTTAGAATACATTAATTATTGCTATTTTAACAACCTTAATATGAGATAGTAGACACATTTGAACAATAATCCTATAACAACTCACAAGTTAACGTTTAACTATTGTAAATACAATTATATTATCTATTTTTACAAGAGTTTTCAGATTAATTATTATCAGTAGTTGTATAGTATATTTAAAATAATAATTTGTAAACTTATTCGAAATGTACAAGGATTAGCTTCGCATTTATTACTAATCCATTTGCATTTTTCTGTAACAGAATGATTATTACACTGTATATATGTTGAAATATAAGAACATGTAGATTATCTTTCAGTACAATAGTGTGTAGTAGAGGAAGTTCCATCTGCATTGTCGGTTTGGTATTCCATATGTGTACAAGATGATGAATATTATTTGCATTAATCATCAGTTGTTAGACCACCAGAACTACTGCAGGCTTTTGCCTAACAAAAAATAGAATTCCATTAACAAGTAATTTACTTTTATTGAAATTAACATTCAGTTTAAATTTTATAATCTGAACATAAATCTTCACTAAAGCAAGCAGCTCCAAATTTAAGTGTACAATTAGGATTCCATGTTTAGCATTCTTCATGAGAAGTAAAATTAATATTTTTTGGAAATTCTCTACATAAACTTGAATTGCTGATACTACCTATACATTTATTGGGTGTTGTGAAAAAGCAAGATGACAACCATTATCTGCATGATTCATTTGAAGTTATATTTTAAGCATTTTCACAAGTACGATCTTCACATGATTTGATTGTATTATTCCAAAAACATAATCCTTATTATGAACCAATTAAACATTAAACTTTATCACTTAGATCCTAACAATTAGCAGCTTATTGAATGCATCCTCCATTTTCCTTATTTAGACATTTAATATTATGAAATTCAACCCATTTTTGACATTCTTCTAATGTTTTTAAACTTAAAGGAGCATTTTAACAATTATGAAATTAACATTAATTATTAAGATAATTCCAAAAACATGGAATTCCTTATAATGTATTCACACATTATATTTAATGTTAAAAATCTGTGCATTCTAAATATTTTTTTATACATCCATTTCTATATGGTATTCCATTCATTACTCCAATATGTATTGTACATCTAATATCCCAACTTTCACATTCATCATGAGTTCCATAATAAACAGAAGCAGATTCACATATCTTATGTATACAACCAGGTAATTATATACATTTATTAATATCATAATCAAAATTGCATTATCTATCTTCTAATTGAGAACATTCTTTATTAATACAGATTTTACTGTAAATACTAAAAGTGCATATATTTAATCTATTCTCACAAGCAAATATTGTATCATAAAATGGAAATTATAAATTCTAACATTTTTCTTCCACACATTATCCATTCTCTATTGTACATTTTCTATTTACTTTATCCTTTATACAACTTTTAAGATTCTAAATCTTTGTACAATCATCAACATTCTCTATACAACCATTATTTATCCCTCCAATACATATATAATCATCTAACCAACCAATACATTCTATATGATTATATTATAAAGGAGCATCAGAACATTATTTAATTTTACAAACTTTTTATTAATCTTACCAAAAACATTGTTTACCATCTAATTCTTTAATAGAATTACATGAATCTTCTGTTTCTAATTCTTCACATTATTAAGGAATCATTTAACAACCACCCATCTTCTTAGGAACACAAGGAATATCCTAATATTAAAATGCCTAACATTCAATCATAGAATTAATTAAATTAGGAGCACTAATGCAATTCTTTTATAAACATTTTTCTTTATAATATACACATTTATTTCCTCTTTAATCTTCAACACAAGAATTTAAATTCTAATATTAATCACAATCTAATCTTGCAATACAACTCTATCCATTTGTTGTACAATTACGATCAATCTTTTAACATACCTCAAAATGTGATGATCTTATGTTTTTGCATATTTTCTCTAAACAAATATTTAAATTATCATCCCAAAAACATTCAATCTAATCATAATTAAAATAACATTATTCTTTTTATTTATATTAATTGCAAAATTTCTAAGCTATTTCACATCCCCCTTTTAATGATATTGTACATATTTCTATCTATCTTATACAATCACTATTAACTCTTAAATGATCTGGAAGATCTTTACATTCTTATATATCTTCACAAAAATACTAATCATCTTATTTTCTCCATTTACAATATTTACCTTATAAATTCATTTTTTAACAAGCTATCTAAGTTAAATAATCAGAACATAAACCTTTTGATATACATTTATAACCATCAGAAATACATTATATAGAAGATTAATCACATTTCTCTTTCATAAAAACTCCACAATTCACAAAGTCTTTACATTTTCCTAAATAAAATGCACATTTTTTATCTTATACACATTCTTCCTCTGCAAATTAAGCACAATATGTTGTAATTATAGTCTAGGTCGAAAATTCTGTGCCTTAAATACATTTCTATTCTTATCCAATCCATCTGCATTTTGCTGAGTTCTTACAACTTTCCTCTTCTGATATATGTACACATTCACATTATATGTCAACTGTTTATTAAGTTGCCATCTAAGCTAGAAAGCACAAAAATATGATAAGACTCATTTTAAAGTTAAAGATTTGATTATATTAAGTCTAAAAAAATAAAATGAGATCATTTTTCTTTTTATTATTATAAATTAATACAAAGTATATTGATATCTTATGTAATAAGTTATGAACTATATGATTGATTAATAAACATTCAGGATTATAATTATAAAAGAAATTACATTCATAAATAAAATTCTTAAAAGTTGCACTCAAAATCAAATATTATAATTTTTATGTTTATGCATTTAGGTTTTCAAAATTATCATTTTAAACATTTGATATATGTCTATTTATTCATTCTAAGTAATATTTAAAGTAATTATTTATTCTCAAAATTTTGGTTTATTTTAGATTTTATAAATTAATTTAATATTATTAATAATTAAAACTATAAGATTTCAGATCTCTTTTAAATTTAAAAGATAGAGATCATTAAAAGACATATTATGTCTATCACCTCCAAAGAGAACCATTTAATTATCAAATACTGCTATTGCATGTCCATCACGAGCACATGGTTTTTTTCCATGAATAGTATTTTATCCATTAATTAAAGGAAGAAGAAATCTATATTAATTATAAATTAATACTGAGGGATTATTTATTATCCAAATTCAGTTAATATACCTTTTGCTAATTTTAAATCCTGTTTTGGATTTCCTATTAAAATTATTGAAGTTTTTAATTTTTCTGTTACATTACAATCATCTTAAAATTAAACTCTATTATTAATTTCAACTTCAAATAGTTTTAACATAGCTACTTTTTTCTTAAGATTTTCTAATTGTTTTCTTTCTTACACATAATTTATTGTTGAATTAATTGATGAATTATTGTTTTTATAATCTTAATTCTATAAACCATAATAAAAATAAGAATGTTAAGATTAAGAAGAGGATCTAACTTTCTTTGGAGATGAACAAGAAGATTTTCTTAAACTTAAAGGTATAACAAACGATGTTAATTTGATTGATCTTCTTTTATTTATGGTATTTCGATTAGATTTTATAGGAGAAGGAACTTCTAATTCTTATCTTCTAGAAGTATCTTTATTAATCATTTTCCATTCTTATTGATTTATTTAAAATTTATATAAATCATCTAATTCCCAAGTTACATCATGAATACCTCCAAAAAGTATTAATTAATTTTAATAACCTATAAGTGAATGTCCAGATCGACTCATTGGAATATCATATAAACTATTAATAGGAATAAAATTCCACTCTTATATTTAGAAATCAAATTGCCATAAATCATTATATCTTAAATTTCCATTCTTTCCTCCAAACATATAGAGAATTTAATTATGAATGGCTATGGAACTGCCATCTCTTGGAGAAGGTTATCTTCCCTTAGATTTATTTAATTTAATCCAATGATTTAAATTGAAATTAAATGAATATAAATCATTCGAATGTTTTAATATATCTGCAGTGTAAAAGCCTCCAAATATAATTAATTGATCATTATAAACAGTAGCACAATAGTTATCTAATGGTTATGGATATGAATCATTTATGTTAAATTTCTTCCAAAATTTGAGATTGACGTCATGAACAAAAATTTCATTTGTAGAAATAGAATCAGCTACTTATCCACCAAATAAGTAGAGACAATCCTTGTAAACACAAAGTGAATGTCGACAACGAGGACCTGGCTCAAATTCACATTTAATATTTTGCCAAAAGAATTGTTCAGCTCCTAAATTAAGTTTATAAAAGTCTTTCATAATTCCTTAAGCATTCTAATAACCCCCATATAAATATAAGCTAAGTAAATACAAACAATTACTGATTTTGATGGATTGCAATTGCAGAATTTGAACGAGGAGTTAGATTTTTACCTTAAATTTTACATTCCTGCCATTTTGGGTCTAAGTTATCTTAAATAGCTTAAGTCATCAAAGGTAGATATTTATACTATGTTTCTTAAATTAATGATATGGTGGGACTTACTGGGCCAACTATAAAAGGATCTTCTCTTCTTTATAATTATGATCTGTTTGAATACATTAGTTTTAGTGATTACAATTATTCACTTAAAAATAAAAAATTATTGATTAGATGTCTTGTATTAGATGTCAAATAATTGCTTAGTCATCAAATTTTATTAAATTCAATATAATTAAACACTAAAAATGATGATATAATATAATAGATTGAATAGTAAATATAAAGAAGAAATAATTTGTTATATTAATTTTATTTTATGATATCTCTTTATTATATACTAAACTTTCTGTTAATTAGCATATATCCAATTACTAGGATTTTTAGAATGTTAAATTTCTTTATTTTGGATGTACCAGATGAATTAGGTACTACTAGAGAAAACTCAATATTTTATACAATAATGGCATTTGCAGTCATTAAATATTTAAGAAGTTATTCTACTATATAATTTTTGAGTTCACTTTTTTTTACAATAAAAATTGCATTAATAACTAGTTATTTATTTGTGGATGCTAAAATTAGTTTATTATATGGATTTGCTTGTTTAGTGATATTTGTTTTATGTAGTGAACCTAAATTTAATGGCAAAAATAAAATTCAAGATATTGAAGAAATCTAAGAGTTTGAAGATTTGGTTGGAGTTAAATTTAGAGATAATGAAGATGGAGATATAATTGAAGAATTGAATGAGAGATTTAATAAGAAATAAAAAGGAAAAGAAAAAAATAAGAAATTATAAAATTACAAAATGACTGAAATGGTATTTGCTGAGTTTTATGTTGATTGGGCAGATACTTGTAATTATGTATTACGTTATTTATATTAATTTAAAGACTAAAGAAATTTGGGCTAATTTTTCATGTAAATATACAACAAAAGGATTGAAATTTATATCAATAAACTTGGCAAAAATACCAAGGTTAGCTGAATGTTATAGGATCAATACAAGTGCAATGTCTAGATAATTACCTACTGTGATTCTTTTTGAAGATGGAGAAGAAGCATAAAGATTTCCTCCAATCGATGAAAAAACAAATAAAATACCAAAAGTATTAAAATATGGAAGGAAAGAATTACAAAGTTACTTTGATCTAGAAAAAAGATATCTTGCAACAAGAGATTTATGAGTTTATTTATATTTGGTACATTAATTCTTATATTGTAATTATTGACATAAATATATATAATCTATTAATTATTAAATAAAATGAACAAATTATATATATAATTTGGAGATGATAATAATATTCTTTTTAAATAGTTGTTAATATGTACAAAAACAATATCAACAAAGAATATTTAGAAATTGTATAATTAAAATAAGTAAATAAAATCACTACTTTTATTATTAAATAAGTCTAATTATTTCAAGTTACAAATTTTTATCTTCCACCTTTTAAACTGAACTATTTCTTACTTATTTTTGTAATTAATTCAAATTCTCTTTTATGTAGCCTAGTATTTTAAAAAAATATCTCATTTACCTTTTCTTAAAAGATGATATATTCCTTCTAAAGTTGAGTGTAAACCTGGATCTTTTCTATTTAATTGGGAATAATATTTAAACAATATTCCTCTCTTGATTAAATATTGAATTTCAAAGTCTAAATCAAATTCTATTAGTTTATTGAAAAGTTAAGTAAAATTCACAATGGCCTTTTAATCGTAGAATGTAAAAAGATTATTTATTATTTATTGATTTTTGATTACTTACTTAATTAGATTAGGATCTTAAAATATTAAATCATAAAGGCTTTTTGAATAGAAATCTGTTAAATTATAATTGTGTCTATCAACATTTATATTAAAAAAGAGCAAGATATTATCAGAAGTAAACTCTTTGGATTATTATGAGTGTTATTTTAATAAAGTAATCAAATTAAGGCAATAGTAGTATTTTTATTCACTATTTGAAGATTAGTTATTGTAAATTTTTCTTAAAATAGTCAAAATTTAACCTTCTAAAAGAATTATTGATATTTACTATTATGCTAAAGATTTATTTAAAAAGTATACTAGTTTCTTTAAATAAAATAGAGGTTCACAAGAATTACCTTAAAGAATATATTTGCAAACTAATTACAAATGCTAATCAATATAATACTTTATAATACTTCTTTTCTTTTAGCATATCTGGCTATTTCAATAATAATTTCAAAATAATCATTAGAATCAACCTTGATTCTTTTAGATAAATTGATTAAAATAGGCAAAGCATTTATATCATTCAAATAATTTTTAGGTATTATTCCTAAGAGTTAAAATGTCTTTTAACAAACTTCCATATTTTCATCTTATATTCTATTTAATAAATAGGGAACACCAAAATTTTAGATCAAAGCCTTTACAATACTATCATAATTTTTAAAAGCCATTAAGATAAATAAATCTAAATTATGTTATCAGATAATTGTACCCAAAATTAGCATTGTTGTTAATGTGGATAAGTTTTGGTTAAGAGCTTGTAAAAGCAATGGAAGTTATTATTTGATCAAAATTTAATCATTTTATGAGATTGAGGATGACTTCCATAAATTAATTGCATGGTTTAATTAATGTTAGAGTATTGCTAAATTCTCATATGCAAAGTTTAGATTTGTTAAGTCTTCCACTTTAATAGAGTTGTTTTAAAGGCTCTTTTATAATTGATTATTCATCTGAATCCACACTTCTGTGGATGGATAAGTTTTATTCATTTTAATCTAAGAAATGCATCATATTTCATACAAATGAATGGAAGTGATCTAAAACGTATAGAAATTTATATAAATTTTGTCAATAGCAAATCAATTATAAACAATATTAGTATTTATAGACTTTATTCCATTTTCTTAAATTCTTGATTATAATAATTAAATAATAAAAAACAAATGTAGCCATCTTGCTCAGAAGAAGACACAATTAATTTTATGGCCGTTACTGGATGTTAGGATTATTAGAAAGCATAGTCTTACATTTAAATGGCTGAAAATAAGCTTGATGTATTGGAAAAATTTATTTAGACTGCAATTCAACTCTATATGGATTTTGAAGGAGGTTAAAGTCAAAGCACAAAATAGAAAGGATAATAAGATTAATAATAATAGAGACCAATCATTTAAGAAACTCCAAAGGGTATAATCTATTGCTTATAGATATAGGAAATGTTTAAAGTTCTAATTAAGGTATTTCCAGATAACCTTAGGATGTTGCATTAATAGAAAAATATAGAAAATATTAAGAAGAAAAGAGAGCAAAAGAAGAAGGCTTAATGAAAAAAACTTTTCAGATGGGTGCAAATTTCATCTCTTATTTATGTAATGATTATGTTTTTACTTAGTTAATAATGCACCTAATTTTGGTAATGAATTCTTGAAATACCTTGAATAACACTCGGTTCAAACAGAGATAGCTTTTCAATCTGGAAATTTCTAAGACAAAATGAAAAAAGCAAATGAAGAAACTAGGCCATTATTAGTTTATCTACATAATCATTAAAGTTTGTTAATATTATAGAAAATGTCTAATTGCAAACCCTTTGTAACAAATCTTAATAGAAATTATAATATAATTGGATTTTTAAGTAGTTAATAAGTTTATGAACAATTGCCAAATAAACCAGAAGCACCTGCAATTTTAATATATAAATTAGATATTGTAGATGAAGTTTATTTAATGGATTAAATTCCTTTATCAATGGATACTAATTTTGAAGAACTAGCTTAAAAAATTAAGACAATAAGGGCAACTTTTAATAAAGAATATATTTATATTGAAAACATCAAAAAAGAAGTGAATTCTCCTAATTAATTTAATCCAAATTAGTTTCACATTAATTAACAAAGTCTCCACCAAGTTTAATAGTAATAACAAACTCAAGTTTAAAGATAAAAGGAAGTTTAACGAGAAAGAGATTTATTAATTCAATAATAAAAAGAAGCTTATCGTAATGCAGAATAATAAGCAATGGAGAAAAAAAGAAAAGATGAAGAATTAAAGTTATAAGAATAAACCAAATAATTTGAATAATAACAAAAAGAAGTATTATAAAATTTCTATATGTTAAGGAGCAAAGATTATTGAAAAAAGCCTAATTATTATCGAATTTGGCAGAAGAACCTTAAAATTAATAAGGCATTTCAATTCTGTTCAGATTTATCAATGCAACAAGAACAAGAAGGTTTAATTTTAATGATAAAATCTAAGTATATTGAATTTATATATATAGGTTTTATTTGATTTTGTATAAAGTCAAGAAGACGATTGCTTTCATGATCCATATGGCTAAATTGATTTAATATAAAATTTCCCAAGATTATCATTAAAGGATAAGACTGAATCATTAATAAGTGAAGTGTTTATTGATTCTGAAATGGAATAATTAATTGTAGATGAACAAGAGTGATTATTAAATTATCATTTATTAATAATACTTAATGAGCGAATCGTTAAATTTTAACCTAAAGTTATATAGAGAAAGATTGGCAGATAAATACTCAAAATCTCCTGTAGAAACAAGATTTGATTCATCTATTAATGTTGTTGATAGTCAAAGGAAAACACCAATTAAGAAAGATAAAACCAAGTATTTGTAAGTTGAATAATCAGTACTCCTTCTTTGAACAATTTAGTAAATAAATTGTAAGAATACAGTAATAAGAAAGCAAAATAAAATGATTCATTTTTATTTAAGTCCGGTAAAAGTAATCAAAATTCTTCACCAAGTAAAATCAATGGATTACATTAAAAGTAAATATCAAATAACTTACACCTAGAATATAATCAATATCTTCATTATCACCTCCACCTTAATAAAATAATTTATAATTTCCAATCAAGGGTCATCAATATTCAATAACCTAATTTAGTGGAATAATTTCACCTTAAAAATAAAGTTTTATAAGTCCTACTCATTTTTCTTAAATTACAGATAGATATGAACAATAGGAACCTAGTACTGATATTTCAAGTCTAATACCTTTGCATGAGATTGTGAATATGCGTTCAAAATTAGAAAATGCAAATATTAATGTAGCCAATATCACATCAACATACTTGACAGAATTTATTAAGTTAGCCAATACTATTCATTTACAACTAAAAGTTAATAAAAAACAAGGGTGACTTATTGAATTTTTAATAATTTCAATATATATCTATATAATCATGCTCTTTATGCAAACAACTTAATTAGTTTTAAGTAGAATTAGCATTTTTGTATATTTTAGTATTTAATTTTAAGTAGGCTATAGAAATGCTTCTGTTATAGTTATTGAAGCTAACTTAAACTAAAAAGCGAAAATAAATGTTTCTTCTTAAATATAAATTTATCTCATTTATGTTTGCATTATCTTTGAATAATACGTATTTTAATGAATAAACAAAATCCAATGGATATTCTTCCAATCATCTGGCCATAAAAAATATCTGCAAGACAATATGAAATATAAAGAGTTACATAAGAACTTATGCAATTAAAGGAAGATTAGTCAAATCTGGCTGAATCCATTAATTTTACTATCAAATATTTAGCATAACATGCTCCTTATATAGATGTGGTTGTTTCTTTTCAAAGTTTAGTTGATGTCAAACATCCAATTTAAGATTTACTTAAATATTTAAGCACTTTCTCAGAAAATGCACTAACACAAGTAGTGAGAAAGGTTAATTTAAATGATCTAAATTCTGATTCAGATGAAACAGAATTTACCTACAGTGATCCTTATGAAGACATGAAAAAGTAATTTAACCTTTAGATGATGAAGAGAGTCAGTTTTCCAAAATTATAAAAACTAATAAGTGATATTTATAGGATGGAAATGTTAACAAAAGTATATTCATGGATGAACTAAATAACATATGTTGATTATGTTAAGGTGAGTGTGTCAACTATCAAGAAAGCATTACAAACTGAATATTTAGATGAACTAACTATAAACACTGTTATATAATGTGCAAAAGGTTCATGTTAATGCGAAAATTAATATTAATAAGATACACCAAAATTCTAGAAATTGAAAAAAGCACTTCATAAAATAGCATTATTTCAAGATGTCGATCTTTAAGTTCTTCTCAATCTCTAACAAGGTGATTAAAAACCTATTAAAGAGTGTGTTTGGACAAGACAATAGGTGATCTAATGCATTTTATTATTTTGCTTGGTTTAATGCGAACTTTTAATTCATGATTATTAATATTAAGTACAATTATTTAAGCCTTTTTGCTCTTTTGAAATTTCTTGGAATGAATCTGGATTTAGTTAGATAAGGGATTATTTCCCCAAGTTAGCCAAGAAATTAAATAAAAGATATAAAATTTTAAAGGATATTCCTTTTTAAGATGCAAAAACAAATAACTAAATTTTTATATATGCATAATCTATGGTTGGATATTATCATCATCACATTAATTATGATAATTTTTATTTATAAGATGATCTAAAGTAAACTATAAAAGAAATCATTGAAAACAAAAATAAAGATAAAAATTTAGCCCTTTAAATAATTGTTTCAAATGCAATTATGTTTGCATAATTGCTTAAAGCATTAAAATGAAGTTAATAATATATATTTGATTTCAATTATTGTTATATTTAATAATATTAATATTTGATTTTTTAAATGAATTCTTTAATCACTTATTAACTAAAATTGTATAAAAATTATTAGAAGGTTTCTAACCCAAATATTAACCTGACTTTGTTTTTCAAAACAAACTTGTTTTGATTTTATCATAAAAATAGTATTCTTATTGAAAAGTTTTTCTATTTTTTATAATTTATGAAATGTATTTAATAAAATCTCTAATAGCAGTATTTTAGCATTCTTCAATTTCAATTTAATGCCTCCAATAATTAATAGATATTTATAATCAATAGTTTATAATTATTTTTACTAAAATATAAAAAAATATCATGCAAAATCTTCATATACATAAAAATATCAACTCTATGACTATTTCAAGTATTTAAATATTCCAATAATTGGTCCTCATCAAAAGTTGTTTATGACCATTTATTTACTTTGTCTATTTAAGCTTCTGTATAATATTTTTAGGATTAATTTTGTAATGGTTATATATTAATTTTTCTATGTGTAGTATACTTTTTAGAGACTTATATTGCAAGTTTTTTACTGCTCATTAAAGCATATTATTATTGAAGAGGTTCCTTTTCTATGGGATTGAATGAAAACCCAATAGCCCCTAGACCATCAAATTTATTAAAAATTTAAGGTTATGATGGTCTTTACGATAAACAATTTTCTATTTTTTATGGTTTTTTCAATGATGATCTTTATGAGGGTGAAACATAAATAGGTGGTAAAGACTTAACAATAATTGGTTTTTTCAAAACTTAAGACAGAGAAATTGGTTTGTATTTTCTTTATAACAAGATGTTAGGTTTATTCCTTTCAGATAAAATCATTAAAATAAATAAATAATATTTATAGTGATGCTTTCTAATTCTTATTTTTAATCTTAAGCTATTAATTCTTATATTAATCAAAAAAAAATAAAGATAACGACTTTTTTTTTCGATTAATTCTAATTAATATGATTTAAGAATTTCATTTATTTATTAATAAACTTAAATTCTTAATTATGCTTATTAAAGAAGTCTAAAAATTTTGTGAACAAAGGAAAATGATATTGGATGTGAAAAAGATGGTAACAGAATTTTCATTGAAGTAAAGCTTAATTCGAAATAAAAGTAAGATTATAATACTAAAATTAAATTAGATGATAATTAACATTGGTTTGGCATAAAATTTAATAAATATTTTGAAATGAATGAAGAATTTAAAGCTAAAACTGAGAGACAAGAAAACTTTTTATAAGAGTAAAAACATCAATCTAATTTAGAATTTAATTAATAATAGAACATGGTTATAGAGCAGACAAAGAAGCAAAAGATTTGAAACGTAGAAATAAGGGATAAAACAAATCCTAAAAATAAACTAAAAATCTCACTTAATAAATTAAAGAAGCAGAATTAGAATTAATGGTATGTCTTAACTTACCTAGTTATTTTGGTTATAATTTAACAATTTTATATCTCCAATACATAAAGACTTTGGAGAATTACCAAGCTATAATCCAAAAAAATTACAACCTTTTAGAGTGGGTATCCCTTATACTGAGAAAATAGAAATTAATGGCAATAAAATAAATTTAACTCCCTAAACTCCAATTGATAAAATTATAATTACAGATAATTATCAATTACATGACATCATCGAATTGGAATAAAGTGATAATTAAATATTGATAAATGATAAAGTATTAATCAGTGTGTGCTCATCTAATTAAATAGCTTTAGAATAACAATTTATTTAACTTGAGTAAATTCGAAGATAATTGAAAAAAAACTCAAAATATGTAATAACACCAAGTTTAGGATTGAGATATTATGAGGCTTCAAAAGTTGAATTGATTGGAGAAGATGAAGATGGTGAACTTAAAAGAATTGCAAGCAGTTCAAATTTGATTGATCATGTGTATAGTAGATATCAAACCAAGAATTAATAATTCCTTATTGTGACTGAGTTAGAATGATATTATATAAAAATGTTATTAATAATATAAGTAAATAAAGAAAAATGATGATGGAAATGTATGTGTATTGGACAGCAAAATGCGAGTTCATTTTTGAAAGGTACAATTTTTTATAACTTCTTCAAAGCTGGAGAATTTATGATGATTAACCATTTTTGTTATTTTGTGGTTGCTTCTTATCTTGCCTATATTCAATTATTCATATCATGTATATGCTTTAAGGTGATAAAGTATAAAACTTAATGAAACAATATATGTATAAGCAATTCTATATCCTATTAGGTCAAGAAGAATAGGATTTTCTATATATTAATTCTTTCTAACTCTATCAAGTATGATTACAATGATGCTGTTAATGACAATGAATGGCTGGGTTAATATCTCAGTAGGGGTTGGATACACTATAGGATATGGAATTACATAGATTGCTAAACCAAATTCAAAATACACTCAAGTTGATACAATTTGAAGATAATTGATATAAAAGAGTTTCATTTATAATTATTAAAGAATATCTAATATTGATATAAACAATTTCATTCTTTAATAAAATGGATCTGGTTAACATATCCATAAATTTTAAATTCCATGAATTTTAAAAGCTTTAAATGCATATTTATAAATAATAATAAAATAAGAACAAAAATTAAATGGATGAATCAATTATTTGGGAAAAAAGTGTTTATGAATTAGATGAAATATAGATTGAGAAAATTTAACAATTTAGAAGTGATCAGAGAAAATCAAGAAATTAAAAATTACCTATTTTGATATCAATACTAAAAGAAATAAATAATTCATCAAATTTATTTGATTTAACAATTCGTTATGATAAATACAAAACTAAGCAATAGACATCAACTTAAAAGGAAGAACATTACAACGAATTAATGAGCTCAATTTCATTTTAATAAACTAAATCTCACATAAATCCTTATGTAACAATGTATTATTCTATAAAAGCAAGATGCCCAAAGAAAGTAAACTTAAATAAAATCTGATTAAAAAAATGGCTAATTCAAAAATATTATTAATTTATTAGAAGCAACAGAGATAAATATTAAATCAGATTTGATTAATATATAGTAAGAAAATAAACAATTAAAGAAAAATATAAGTACATATTTTGATAGTTTGTGGACTTCAACATCAATTAAAAATCCATAAGTTAATGAACTTAATTATGGTTTAAAAGATAGATAAGAACATTATTAATAAATTTAAATATGCATCCTGCCTATATTAGAAAAAGAAAAGAGCGAATTATAAAATTATAAAGAAAGCCAACAAAATTAAATCTGCAATCAATCTAGAGACTTAGAAAATTTCAATTCTTTTTAAGAAAAGTACTAAGATTAATAAAATTATATTTCTGAACTTAAACAAGTTCATTAATAACTTGAAAATTAAGTTACTAATATCAAAGAGAAAGTAGAAAAACTGAAATAGGCTTAAGAGGTGATGAAATTAGAAACAAAAATTGAATAATTTTGTAGTTAAATATTGGTTAAACAAAATGAAGGGAGATAATAGATTTTATAGAATTTTGTAGAATTTATGGAGAAAATTAAATTACAATTAATGAGAAAACATAAGGAAAAAACAAAGAAATCATTTTTATGCGATGAAATGATTGAATATGAAGAGTAATCTTTAAAATAGGAAATGCAAGAATATTGCTTGAATAAGAACGAATAGGAAACAAGAACAAAAGCTTAATAAATTAAATAATTGTTTTCAGAAAAAAATCAAAAATCAAAAGTTGAATAATAAAGGCTCATGTAGGAAAATCAGGATTTATTTAAACAATTAGAAATACTAAAAAGTAATTAGTATTAAGAAAGACTGAAAGATTTATAAGACTAAAAAGAAAAACTCTTAGAAGATAATATTTCGAAAGAAAAAGAAATTGTGGATCTTTTAGAAGTCAACTAAGCAGGAAAGTTAATGGTTGAAGATTTAGAAAAATAAAAAAAAATAATTTAATAAAAAAATTAAAATTATCAATAATCAAGATTTGCAAGATTAAGAAACAAATTAATGTCTTGAGTTTAATCAATATAATTTACTATTTAAAAATAATAATATAGAATGAATAATTTTGAATGTGTAATTAATGTATTGAATTATGATTTCATTCATCTAGCCAAAATTAAAATTTAGTTTTAAGTCCTGTTACCCATTAAATAGCAATTCCTCTAAAACCTTATAAGAAAAGAACTTTAGTTGATTTGGATGGATCCTATCCCATAGCTAATTTCATTTAAAATTCTGGTTTTTTGACCATATCATTTTCTAGTAAAATAATATTATCTTGTTCTTACTAATAAAGATATTAATAATAATAGATACTTCTGAAGCATTATCTTCAAGGAAGGTAGCTTTAAATGATCCATCTTCTTTTTCTAATGTGACAGTTTTTCCATAATCTTTAATTTAAATTGTATATCCTTTGATAACTTTCAAACTAAATATAATATATTAAATAAATACTCTGTATATTCTTTACCAGTTCTATCATCTATTTATTATCTTTTAATGCTTGGTTTATTAATTATCATTTATCTTGACTAATTCAAAAATCCTAATCCATCTTATTTGATTGTATTTGAATTTTATATTAAATTAGGAACAACAACAGGATTTTATTAAATTTAATTGCCAATAGGAAAAACTGGTTATTTTCCATTTTACAATTGAGTCTATCGTTATTGTTATGAACCTTATTTTTAATCATTCATTTAATTAAATGGAGATGGTGGTTAAGGGCTTGCTTAAAATGGGGATGATGGTATAGGAATTGGCTAAAATGGG
>JPFL01000259.1:0-20803 GCA_000733385.1 Paramecium biaurelia
CTTTGGTAATCTATACTTAACTTTATCCGTTCTTTGTTCTGAAGGATTCTTATATTTTATTATTTTGATTTTCAATGTTGGAAGTTTGATGTCATTCTTATTATTGTAATTACCAAACTTATTGACAATCAATTCAATATTGGATCCTGAAAATAGGGCTATTACAATTTATGAAGGATTCTTGTATGTAGGAATAGGACAGATTTTTGGATGTTTTTATATAGGATTGTTTGGAGACTTCTCACAAAAAATAACGTATAGAATTGTGTAATAAACTAAGAGGCCTATATTATATTCTTGGAGTATATCAATTGGGTTGCTTTTTAGCTTGGGGAATCTACATATTTGAAATAAACTTCTTAGTATTTGTAATGTCATTTATTTTTGGATTTAGTTGTTCAGCAATGATGTCAACAACGATATCATTTTAGATAGTTTATTTTCAAAAAGTATAATTATAATTATTTAAACATAGTTTATCTATTCAGTAGATTTAATGTATATAATTTTTAGTTTCTCTTTCTCTATCACCTCCTTATTATATATTTTAACTAACTTTTTTGGGAAATTTTGTGGTTTGATATTGTTATAGAGTTCAGGAGTATTGGGATTATTATCAGCTTGGAGAATACATATGAAATTGAAGTCAAAAGTGAATAAATAATAATGACTAATTATTATACAATAACAAATGAATAACTTTGTTTAATTCTTTAAAAATGTTGTTAATTAATTTAATCATAAGATATATAATCTTTATTCTTTATCTAATGTGTAATTTTCAACGAATTTTCCCAGTTTATCAGTTATTCAAAAACCTTAAAAATTGTTGTTATTAATTGAATTGCTAATTTATTTTTAACATAATTAGTTTTCTCAATATTTCAATACTTTCTCAATTGTTTTCACTAATTATTATTATTTGATTGAAATATTTTTTAGTATTTTTTCTAATTTTGTACAGAATGGAAGCAAATACTCTTGTTATATTAAATGGTTTAATGATGTTTAACAATCTAATAGATAATGATGTTATAAATTTGAATTTTGATAATTAAATTAATGAAAAATATCGAATAATAGTTATTTGATTGTAATTTATTAATTTATTTAATGAAACAATAAGAAAAATTATAAATATTTCTTCAATATTTAAACAATCATGGTTACTATGAAACAATTTAAGAACTAATCTAAAAAACAAGTTATAATCAATTATAACAATTAGACTCAAAAGTAGATTCTTCAATTGTTTCCAAGATTACTATTTATATTCAGAATCATGATTTTGATTAATTGGAATAAGTATTCAATAAATATGTGAATTAAGAAAAGAAATAAAAATGCATGTTTATAATTGTCTAAAATCATTATGTAGAACTTTTATAATAACAAAAAATTAATGAAGCTGTTGAATTATTAAGAGGACGTTTACAAGATTGTTGTTTAGGTTCATTTTGTCTTAATTAATTTAATAGATGAATAACAAAAACATCAGTTAGCAAATCTAATTATAGAATCTGAATTTCATCCTCTTACTTGTGTTGAAATAATTAGACAAATCCTGCTTATATGTCATCAAGAAATTGGAGTCCTACAACCAAATAGACTTATGGCACTGATGCATTAAGCATAAACAAATAAGATTTTGGAATGTAAAAATCATAGTAAATTGGAATTTAATTACTTAATCTCTTAGAAACATATTTGCAATTAAAAATTAACAAAGAAAATTATAAGAGAGTAGCATTTAATGTTTTAATTATATTTCTATTATATAGAACTATTGTTCAATATTCTAATGATCTATCATTACAAGTATAAGTATGTGATAAGGTAAATTTAATTATTTATTAATAATATTTGTCAAGCAACTTAGAACTTTAATTATACAAATTATACACTTTAAATGATCATCATCAAAGTGAAATTACATCTGTTACAATATCTCCTTGTAATCAATATGTAGGTACTACATCTAGAGACAAAACAGCTATAATATTTGAATTAAGAAAGAATAAATAATTAGTATTAAATGCTCATTAGAGTACAGTCTAAGATATGATTTGGGTATTATAAAATAATCCGGGGAATGGTAATGGTAATACAAATAAAAATCATTCAAAATAAGAACCTTAAGAACAAGAATTTTTAATTTACAATAATTAAACATCTACTACTTTAAAATTATAAAAATATAAAATATGGACCATTGCAAATGATGGTTGGTTATTTGAATGGGATTAAGGAACTAAAGTATATAGTCTTAAGACAGAAGAAAAAGTTAAAAAAATGCATTATGATTAAAATTAAGATTCACTAATTATTGTAAGTGAATATAAATTATCAATTTACTAATTATCAAAAAAATAATTAATTAGACAACTAAGTCTAAATGATTAGATAATAGATGTAAAAATAGAAAAAAATCAAACCTTCTTAATTATCATGAGCAAAAATATCAATTATCAATTTACTTATTATTCATTACCAAATCTTGAATTTGTGAAATAATTTATAGAACATAACCCAAAACTACTAATCAAATAATTTGATTTAGGTTGGCATAATAATAATCTAATTGTTTGTTGTACTAATGAAGGAGTGACCATAATGTGGCATATCTAAAAAGGATAATTGCCTTTTTTTCGAAAACAAGTAAATTATTATTCATTTAAAACAATAAGATTCATAAGGGCCCAATTAGTTTAGTTAGTATAGAGCCTCTGAGCTTTACTATAAGATACTTTGTAGAATAAGATTCATTGAGAAGCCAGATACAGAGAAACATTGCTTCATATTCAACACTTTTCAATTAATTGCTTTCTCCTCTGCCTGAGAGATCAATGACTAGTGAAGATGATTTGTGACATTATAAAAAGATAAAGATAAATCAAAATAACTCTTCTTTTAATTTCTTTTCCCCCCACATGTTAATGATGTCTAACTAAGATATTAAATTTATAAAAATTACTCTTCTAATTAAAGTTAAGATCTTACGAACTTTTTTATTGTCCTTAACTGCTTCTCCCAAATCTGTTACCGAAGTAGACCAGGGATATGCCTTATTTCTTAATAATAGCTATAAAGCTAATGATGAAATTCATTACCTCAATAATAGGAATATTATTTTCTTGTATAGCTAAATATAGAGGTGTTCTATTTAATATATCTATTGCATCAACATCTGCATGATACTTAATTAATAAATCAGTCATTTCATATAATCCTTTTTTACTAGACCAATGCAAAGCAGACATATTGAAAAAATCAAACTCAAAAACCAAGTATTTGTTTTTCTCTAAATATTAATGAACCTTTTCTAATTAATTTAATTTGACAGCATGAATAAATTCTTATGAATAGAGTTTTTGATAAGGTTTTTTTGAGAATATTTATTTTTAGATCATCATTTTAGTAGTGATATTCATTTCTTTTAATTTTTTCAATGCTCTAAGTAAACAATGTCTTAATTATTTTTTAGTTCTTTTTGGAGGTTTAATTTCTTCTATTAATAAATTTTCATTTTCTACAGAATTAATAACATTCCTTGTTTTAATCAATGAAGAATTTTCTACTATATTTTCCTATCTTGTAGGCGACTTAGTTGATAAGATTGTACTTTCATCAATATCAGTCTATTAAAATGCTCTATCTATTCTACTAGTTTATATTTATATCTCAGTTTCATAAATATAATCTAATTCCAAAGGGATTTTACGATTTCGAAATGTTGAAGATTAAGGAGATCTAGAAGGTGTTGTTCTGTTTGTACTTAATGTACTTGATACTAATTTGATTCTGAATCGAGGAGAATTGTTTTTACATATTTAATTTTCTAATTTCATTGGAGCAATCTTCCTGATTATATTATCACTTGATGATGTTTTCTTTTCTCTTATATTAACCTTTTATCTCTCAAGGAATTCCTTAAATGAAAACTTTCCTACTCCATCTTAAAGAATAAAAATTGAATTACTTTGATTTCCAATTACTGTCATACTTTTCACATCCATAATTTGAGATCTAGGTTATCTACAGATTATAAGTGTATATCATACCTATATTCTGCTTATATTTTACGATAACTTTAACCCATAGATTTCTTCATTTCCAATTATATTTCTTAAACTTAGTAGTAAAAATTTATAATAATATTACCATTTTATTTATAGATATAAATAATTGTTAATAAACAATTAAATAATATTCATTATGTATTAATATAAGACCATCCATCAATACGAGATTTTTCAATTTCAATAAAACTTTACAAATCAAAAACATCTTAACCACCTTTAGATATCAAATTTATCTTATTATTAGACTTTGGCATCTTCAGTTCTCTATTAAATACTGTATCCCAATTAATATCTTGAAAATATGGATGTTATTTCACTTCTAAATAATCTCCTTCACTAGAACCCAATCTATTTATATGATTTCTATTTAATAACTAAAATATTAATAAATAACTTACAGATTTCAATAGATTCTTCCCTTCAATAGAAATAAAATTTGGAATTTTTAGTTCTTCATTTTAAATATTCTTCAACAAGACATCTTTATTATCTGAATAAAATGGAGGTAATCCAGTTAAAAGTTCGTACATAACAACACCTAATAAATACCAATCTAGAGCTTTGCCATGCCCTTCCCTTTTTAACATTTCTGGAGCTAAATATGCTACTGAACCACAAAAAGATTATGCTCCTTTATTAGCATCATAAATTCCTTCTTTTGATAGACCAAAGTCTGTTAACAAAGCATGACCTTCTGAATCAAGTACAATATTATCTGGTTTCAAATCTCTAAAGATTATATCTCTTTTATGTAGATCTTCTAATGCCAATATTATTTCACACATATATAGCTTTACTAAACTTTCAGGTAATCTTTCGTATTTAGTCAATACCTAGCCTAAGTCACCTCCAGGACAATAATCTAATATCATAAATAATTTATCCTAGGTTTAAAATGCATATCTTAATTTAACAATAAATGGATGTGAAGATACTGATAATACATTTCTCTCTGTTATTGCATATCTACTAATATTTTACTCTTATATAAATTGTGATTTATACTGAAAATAAAATTCTTTCGAAGTACTTTCATTGCATATAATGTTTATTATCTCTATACAAGATATACTTCTCCAAAACTTCCTCTACCTATAAGTCCAACTATTTTAAATTATTTTGGACCTACTTTTTCATCATCTTTAGATTTAGATTATTTCATTGAATCAGTAGTAGATGGAGTATTAATAAAAAGTTGGTGTAATTGATTTACATTTTATTATTTTAATTCATGTTATAAATTAATTATAGAAGTAGAAGTTTCTTTCAATTGATATTTTTTGGAATTTTTAAAGTACTCTGTCAAAATATTTTATATTTTTATTTCTTTTGTTCTTTTTTCTAATTTATAAAATTATTTACTTTTTGAAGATAAATTGTAATTTTAAAACAATTTCTGAATTTCTAATTGATTTGTATAAGATTCTGCTATTTTTTATTCATTATTTATTTTGATCTAAAGTCCATTCATTTTTAATAAACATTCAACCACATCTTTTTAATTAAATTTACAAGCATAATGAAGTGATGTATCTCCTTTATTATCTTAATGATTGATATCTGCACCTTCATCATACAAAATGAGTATTATATCTCTATAGCCACTTTTAAAATTAAATTAAAGTATTACTGAATACAAGCTAACATAAAAGGTGTGATTTATTCAGAATTTATTATATCTATCTAAATTTGTTTAAAAATCAAAGCTTACACAAGAGAAATATTTTCATTTAATACTGCATAATGTAAAGCTGAATTCTTGTTTTTATCTTGAAAATTTATTTAAGCTTTTAAGTTAGAGTTTATTGGAATTAATGAATTTATGTTTACTAACATAATAAAACTGATTCTTACATATTTAATGTACAAAGGTGGGCTCAAGTAGTTAAAGACATTTATCAGTTCTATTATCTTTGCTTTCTTTTATAAATTAATTACTCATCTCTATGTTTATAATGAATATTATGCATACAATTTAAATACAATTGCATAAGTTAACTTTCTATTCCTAACTCATTTTTTGGATCTCTTTTTTTATGATTTAATAATTATTCAATTGTTTTGGAGGATCTTGATCTTTCCAAAGAAAGCCTAGAATGATCGAGAATTGCCCTAATATCAGGGGATTTTTAAGATGATTTAGCTTTAAAATTAGAAGTGGTATTTATCAAAATTCGATCCATTGATTTTAATCTGCTTATTTTATCATATAAGGCAAGAAGTGGTTGTCTTTGATATTCATTTGATTTGCAAGATTACATATCAAATCAAAGGTTATTTTAATAATGATAAACCAAATAAATGATTTCGAGATTCTATTTATTAACTATTAGAAGAAAATTACTTCGTATAATAATTTTATTAAAGAAGATAGGAAGCAACTCCTATTCACTTTAAAATTAACAAAACGAAGAAAAAATCATTTTACAGAAATAAACTATTCTTTTAATATAGAAAATTTCTATTTCAATTTAGTAATCAGCAACTCAGACATCTAATTAAATTTTTAATAAGAACATAAAATTAGCATTTGGATTTCTTAACTCAAAATATCTCAACATATAATAGAATTGTTTGGTATGCCAAGATAGTTAAGTTATTAAGGAGGTTAGTTGTATTGGGTGTTCCTAAAATTGCGTTGTTTGATAAACAAATTATAATTTATTGGAATTAATAATTTAAATATTCTACAATTGTATAAATAACTCAAAGTATTACTTAGAAATGCCCTTTTGATACTTTTCCTATATTTATGATGTAAAAAAATATTTATTGATTATGTGTTGGAAGCATTTCAAAATTGTCTAAAATCAATTCATATTTTAGTAGGATGAATTTTATTAAAGAACAAAAATTTAAATAAGGACTATAATAGTTTACTTATATTTTAGAAATAATCAGGTTTAAGTAATTGATGTAGCCAACTATAAAGTAACATTCAAAGTTAAAATGCGTTTTGCTGTAGTTAATGAGCGATGAATTTTTTAGTTATACATTTATAAAAGGGAAATAATATTAAAGGAAATAATACACAAACATCTTTTCAATTTTATAATATTATAAAATTAATATATATATTTATGATGAGACCATTCACTTTATAGATTTAAATAGCTAAATTTAGTAAATACAAAAACAATATATATAAAATGTCATAAAATCGAAATAGTAAAAAACTAAGAAATTAGATTATTTCAGTTTCAATTAAAAACAGAAACGAAATGATTGAATTATTTTTCTATATTATCAAAACCTTATAAATATTTTATATAAAATAATAAAAGAGCTATTGACACAAGGATTGTGGTGCTCACAGTGAGTAATTATTAATTATTTATTCATTGAACTGCCTTAAGAATTTCCCCTCCTACAAATTATTCTTTCAGATGTTGATACTTGGCAATAATCTCTAAAGGAATCATATTCAACAAACCCTGTAATAATTAATAATAACGAATACCTTTGTTTCCCAGATTTATTCACTCAAATTATTCTAATATTGAGTCATGCAAAAGATGAATACAAAGAACATAATTATTAGAAACACTGAAAATTTGACTTATTCAATCATTTCTTAATATGATAGATAATCTAAGGTGGATTCTTAGTACTACAAAGTTAGATAGTAGCAAGAGTTAGATACATATTACATAATAGTGTCTAGCTTTCTAAAATATTCTTTCAAAGTTTAAGATAGATCATCATATGTTTTATTACTTAGATTCCATTTAGCTAACATATCATTTGATGTTAATGCTACTGAAGCTATTGTAGTTTTTAATCCTTATTATAAGAGGCCAGCTTAAACATCCATACAAGTTGTAGCAACTAGTGTGAATTAGTTTACAGTGAATGGATAATCACATAGACTATTAAAAGAAATACCAGCCAACAATGAAAAATAGGAATCAAATTATGAAGGATGAGACTATTAAATTTCTATGGATATATTTCTTTCATTTTCTGATTATCTGTTTTGAAAAATAGTTTTATATTTTTCTAGTGATATGGGATCTTCTTAAAGTAATTATTCGATTGATAAATACATATAATATTTGATATTGATGGGTCTATCTTCAATATTTTTGAGGTGATCAAATATATTTTAAGTTTCCTTAAGGAAATAAGATTCTAATATGATATCCAAAACAAAATATGAAATAAATAAGAGAGCAAAAAATATAAATTATACAGTTATAGCACATTTATGACTTCCTTGAGAATTTAATAATTTATTTGCTTTTAAATTTTCTTAATCTTCATCCTTTTCTTCCTCTTTTTATTACTATTTCTTTTATGTTTATTTTAAATCATGTTTAGTTGCACCTTAAGATATTGGAATGGGAATTTAAGGTTAACCATCAGAAGTTAAATTTGATAATTATTTAACATGACTTACACTTTGATGTCCTGATGATAATAATTTTTAAGGTTTTTGAATTAGTTTACTAGCATCATCTTCATTACTCTCTTATTTATCTTGATGTTCTTTATTTATTAATGGTTATTCACCATGTCCAGATGTATGAATAATATTTTAATGAGTAATTTATGCTTCTTATACTTTTGTATGTTTATGGGAATCTCTTTATTCATTTAAAAAATTCTTTAAATATTATTCACATTTAGTAACCAAATCTTTTAATTCATTCACAGGTATGATACCAAATAGAGATAAAACTTTATTATTAGTATCATGAACTTATGAGACAATTGGAATTAATACTAATGAGGAGATAATCAGGAATGCAATGCCAATGATCATTATGATCAAAAATTTGATTAAGTAATCCTAAATAAGATTAGAATAAAATTCATAGAAATTATTAGCAATATTTTCAGATCCATTTCTAAGTACATAATATCCATTATTGATAAGAAAATAGAAATTCTTATATCCACTATTTGAAGATTAAATAAATGAATCATTGGAAGCATTATCTAATTATGAGCCAGAAGTGATGAAATACATCATTGCATCATCAAAGAGTAAGTCTTAATTACTTTCTTATCCATTTGACATTAAAAATTTAGTTGTATATTGTTATGGTTGAATTTGGCTTCCCTTTCTATTTTCCATAATGAGTCTGACATTAATTAAGTCATATTGTAGTTTTTATAATAAATTAACCCAATATTATAAATCTGATTTAACTATTGAAATATCATCATCATAAGTATTATTATAAATTAGTTATAATTTTCTAGCATTGTAGACAACATCGGATATAATATTATGTCTATAATATCCTTAATAGATAGCATTCACACCTTCTTTAACATCATTACTCTAAATGACTCTATAAGCCATAATTAAAGTACTTAATGTTAATAGAAGAATCATAATAAACCATACAGTTCTTTTTAATATAATTATAGATCTAGGTTAAGTTTTAGATGATATCATTTATTTGAAATCTTTTAATTCTTTTTGATTATTTTCAGTTCTAGATGATCTACTTGAATTACCATCTTCAATTACAGGTTATAAATGATCACTAATTTTATTATCTAAATTATTCAGATTCTATTTTGAATTCATAGAATCCATCTTCATAATTTACTCACTCTATTCATCTTCTTTTATCCACATAAATTTTATAGTTTATAAATTACTTTCTCCAATTTTAAGTTAATCACATAATACTAATTTTACTTTATATTTTTTATATCTTTGCAATTTATCATTCTTCTTTTTCTTGAAATCAACTGTTTAAAATCTATTAAATAATGGACTAGGAGTATCAGAAACTTAATCTTATTATTTAACTTCAACTGGTTTGAGTAAAAATCTTTGTATTCTTGTGTCATTAGAGGATTTTAATGGATCATTTGGAAATTCACAAAATTAATCATCATCATCATCCACAGATATTTCACTCTAACTTTCTCCAATTCCTTATAAATAATCTTCCTATAATTAAGTTGTATCTAAATAAGTCATGATTCCATCTTCCATATTAATATGTTCTTCTACATGTGGAAATAGAACATCAAATGTAAATTTCTATTTGAATGTATTATTAGTCATTATTGATTATGGAATACCAAAGATCTGAGTACATGATTAAGTAATGCCCAAAACAGTTTGAGTGTATCCATCAACTAAAATATAATGCCATTCTTCATTTGATTCTTATTAATTATTATAATCTTATAAGAATCCAACCATTTTAATACCCTCATCTAAATTTGGAAGTATTTTAATCATCAAAGAACAAGGTACTAAATATTATTAAGAATTAATGCAACACAAAATTCTCTCTTTATCCATTACTTTTGGTTTGCTAGTTTCTATATAATCAATAATATATTGATCATGATGACTTGCATATATTTTTGGCATAATACAATTTATATTAATACCCATAATATCACTTTTACTAAATTATAATAGACGTGTAATTTCATTATTACAATTAGTAACAACACCCATATTATTAAAATTACCTGAACATGTTATTATACATGTATTTGCATTCTCTCCATACTTTAATCTAATTTAATCATGAATTTTATTATTTTAAAATTATTTTATTAAAATCTGAACTCTATCTAAAATTCTATTTGATTCATCTTCATCATTAACTATCTCTTTTAAAAAATTACCATAAATAGTTAAAAATTTTATATGATTAGAATTTAACTCTTGCAATTTTTGATATTAAATCATTGTCTATTCTAATTTTTTTGTTATTTTAGATCCAACTACTTTCAATTTTAAAATATCAGGATTTGTTTCTAATAATTCACGCCAATATTCAATATGATAATTTACAGTCTTCTCTACTGCATTCAAAAATATTATAAAAGTATTCTAAAATACCATTATACCATTAACATCTATTCCTTTATTTTCATTTGTCTTCTATTCCATATCTTTTAATTTTTATTAAATTATATTTTTATAATGATACATAGCTAATTCTTCCTATAATGATGGTTTGTTATCTTCAGCAAACATTAACTCAGTTAATGATTTAAAATGATTATTTAATTAATCATTTAATAAAAAAGCATATAAAAGATTAATTCTACAACTCTTATTGAATTTTTCTCTCATTTCATTCAATAAAAATCCCAAAAATTTATACCAATATTAATCAATCTCCTCTTCCTTTATATTTTCAAACATCAAAGCCCTACAAATGCATTCTTTATTCTAACATGCTTTCGAATGTAATCTTAACTTCCCTTCCAATAACATTCTTTACCAAATCTTTTTTCTCTGTCTTATTAACTTTATTACTGCAATCAAATATATCTCAGCTTCAATGTCTCTTTCTATGTTTCTAAATAGAATTGACAACACCTTCTTATTTTATAAATTCAACAAGTGAAAATAGACAAGTACTACCAAAGGAATACCTATTATCATATAGAAAAACCCTATATCTTCAGCTTAATCATAATTAATGAAGGCTGTAAAGAAACTAACAAGTGTAATCCATAGCAAAGTGACTTCTTCTATAATTGATGCCCATGCAATCCATTTATTATAATATTTTGGTTATTTGAAACGTTGTACATTTAAATAGATGTAGGATAAACATAATAATGATATGAATACTCTATCTAATGATCCTTTATAATCAAATATGGTATAAATGGGTAAAACAATTTTAATTATTTATTTGATTAAAGTGGCACTTTGTTAAGGACTAGAAAATGGTATATTAGAAAATGGGTTTTGTTCCATAAAAATCAAATTGAAGTAGACAATTTGTATAAAATGTATAAATAACCCCAAAAACTAAATATTTAATAAACACTTATTACAGAAAATACAAAATGAGCATAGTATGTACCGACATAGCATTCAAAATTGGAATTCACACAATATAGTATGGCAATGTAAACGTTAGTGAACGGTATAAGTAATATTGTATTGAAAAATACTCCAAAGTATGCTATAAGTCTATATGTGTAGATATAAAATGTAGTTTGCTTTTTCAAATTACATAAGATTACAATTTTCAATGTAATCATGAGTAATTATACTGCGAATACCTTGATAGGTGATTTGAATTACTATGTACAAAAGTGCCAATTAAATTTCTATTTGTCCTTTACTCAATACATCATTTGGTTAGAAATAGGATAGAATTATACGGAAATATTTGAAAATGGGTGTTTGGAAAAGGAATGCAAAACTCGGATGTATTGAATAGTAGACCTGAAAAAAGTTATATGATTTTCAATTTTACCATTTGCATGGTTTCCAATAAAATTAGAAAATTGTATAAGTGTACAGTTACAACACTATTTAAGAGTAAATTATGTGTAAAGTTATAAATGGACATCTTTAAGGAGTGAATCCAAAGATCCCATTTTGAATACTCAAATAGAGTCTTCCTATTATTCATTATCATTAGTTTTAAATTATAACAATAATAATAATATAATAATGAATTAATTTTAGTCAACATAATAGAATTACATGATAATCTAGAATCCTGAGAATGAACAAGTCTATCACCTTAAGGAAAAATAAATTATTGATTACAATTAAGATAGATTTGAAGGAGAAAGGGAAAATCCAAAACTTAAAATATTATGTGATTGCTTTAAACAATATACTGATTAATTTATGAGATGTTTAGATGAATTAATAACATCTCCATAAAATAATATAATACAGTATATAGATTTCTTTAGAGATAATAAAACTAAACTTTTATATGTGATTTATGAATATGTTGATAAGGAATGTTTCCTCAATTATTAATTAAGAAATACAAAATTTGATGAGAATTAAAAAAACTAAATATGTGTAGATATTGCATAAGGAATATATTATCTTCATTTACTTAGTTATAGACATAGAAATATAAATCCTGAAAACATATGTTATGTAAATGGATAGTATAAAATAACACATTTAAATTATGTAGTTCATTTTGTTACTAAAGAAAAATTAGATATAGTAGGAGATAGTTGTTATTGGAGTTAAGAATTATTACTAAATAAAGATTATGATCACACAATTGATATATTTGCCTTTGCTTGTGTAGCATTTGAAATCTATACTTCATAGAAGTTGTTCTCCCAAGAAAATGATAGATTGAGAATTCCATAAGAAAAAGTGCCAGAATTATAAAAATTGCCTGATAAAATAAGATAATTTATCAATTAAGTCATAGTAGAGGGAAAAAAAGATTTGTAGTTATTTCTAGAAGGTGGATAGACTTAAAAGTTAGTAGAAAAAAAGAAATAAGCATCACAAATAGGATCATAATAATAATTTCAATTTGGGACTAATTAAACTCTACAACCATAGATTAATCGAAATCAAACTGGATTTAACTTTTAATCTATTAATTCTCAGGATTAAACTCTTAATGCTCGAGACCAAAAGCGTCCTTCAACTTTTGTACCTCCATAGTTCCAACCAAGCAAATTTCCATTTTAACAAAAACAATCAGACATTCTTGTATAACCAATTACAGGTCAATAATAATTTTCACAAAAACAATCAGACATTCTTGTATAACCAATTACAGGTCAATAGTAATTTTCACAAAAACAATCAGACATTCTTGTATAACCAATTACAGGTCAATAGTAATTTTCACAAAAACAATCAGACATTCTTGTATAACCAATTACAGGTCAATAGTAATTTTCACAAAAACAATCAGACATTCTTGTATAACCAATTACAGGTCAATAGTAATTTTAACCAAAGCAATCAGACATTCTTGTCTAACCAATTCCATTTGTATCGTAATTTTAATCAATATAAAAACCCTAAACATAAATTCCTTTCATGCCATTTTAATAATAAACATTACAAGATAAATAAACAAACTAAAAACAATTTCCGATATTACCAGATGCTAAATCTAAATTTCCAAATTTTAACAATCCAAATAATGAAATGCTTTAAGTTGGTACTCCATTTAATAATCAATAATCTTAATTAAATAAAAACTCTCCTCCATTAATTTTTGACACATCCTAAACTTCTCATAGAAAGAATGATTCTTTATAAAATATGAACTTTCAAGAATTTAATTTTAATTAATAATAAGGTTCTTAAGATAATATCTTCAAATGTTAAATAGATACTTAGAAGGAAGAAAGAGAGAAAGAAAATCAAAAGTAAATTAAAATTTTTAATGATGTATAAAAACTTGTAAAGGGAGACTAATTAGAAAAAATAATATCACAGAGTTTTGAATTAAATAAATAATATCCAAATTTAAGTGTAGAGGAAATCTTGTAAAAACTAATTGAGAAAAGAGTTAGAGATATATTGGATCTTACATTTGTTTAAATTGTATGATTCTATATAAATATAAATTTCCTTCAATAATCAATCATTAATTGTATGTATTATTAATCAAATGATGATAAATTGTTGAATGATATCATTCAATATTACATCATTTAGAATTAAATATTTTTTCAATGATTAAGTAATTGCTTGCTATTTTGGCAATTGGAACATTATCAATAGTGCCTTATCTTGATAATACAGATTATAATCCATGGTTTGAAGGTGATACATTTATTGTCTCCACTGATGGGACCATGAAAAGAATTAGTAGGTTTGATCCAAATTGGAAACCATAATCATCATATGAGTAATTATTGAAGTAAATAATTCTAGAGATTATCATGAATAAATCTATCAAGAATAAGAAAGATAGCGTAAAGAGTAGATGTCTGACTTCCTAAAGAATACTGCTCATATTTGTACAAATGGAAAAGATCATACTAAAATGACTTTATAAAATTACATTAATGAATTTATTAATGGTCCTTGTTAACCAGCTGTCTTAGTACCTGGTTTAATTGGTACAGCTTTATAGGTATATATATTGAATTCTATAATTTAATAGGTAAAAATTGATTGTGAAACTTTGTAATTAAAAAGACCAGATATTTTTGAAAATTGTGGTTGGTAAACTTGTAGTTCATCTAAATTCTGGTTAAAAAAACCAAGTGAAGAATATAGAATGTGGATAGGTGCATTAAGTAGTCCATTTTCAATTGCAATGACAAGCAAAAAAGATAAATGTTTTGGGGATTTTATTGAACTTTATTATGATAAATCCAAAAAAGATCCAAGAGAAAGATATACAGCAGCTCCAGGAATTGAAATTACATGGGCTGGCAACACTCCAAAATCAATTGATAATGAATGTGGAACAACTGCCATTTAAGAAATAGCTACTGATTCTGTTATCAAAGCTGCAATGTGTGATCCTAAAGGATATCATGTTTTCTCAGATACTCTTAAAAATATGGGTTATATTCCAGGATTAACAATGCAAGCAGCACCATATGACTTTAGAAAATCTATTGCAGCTTCAGAATCTCAATAATATATAAAGAAATCTGTTGAAACATTCTATAGATTAACTGGGAAGAAAACATATATCTTTGGACATTCTTTGGGTTCCCTTCATTCTACAGAAGCAGTCTATTCAATGACTTAAGCACAAAAGGATAAAGTAGCCGGTATTGTTACAATTGCTGGACCTCTTTTAGGAGCAACTAAGACATTCAAACCATAAGTAGGTGGAGATGATAGTTTTATGTTTAAAGTCTTAATTATGGATGCTGGTATTAATTGGTATGCTCAAAAGAAGATGGCTCGTACATCTGCCAGTATTGTTGATTTGTATCCAAAAGATACTTTCACAAGATTCAAAGAAGAACCATGGATGTTGGAAGTACTTGATAGAATGAAATGGGATAAAGAATTCATTTCAACTGGTAAAAGACCAACAAGACCAAATCCTTTATCTTGGTTCCCAGAACCTGATGAGATTTGTGGTGCTGATTTTGCTGATAGATCTAATCATTGCTAATTATTAATGCATGATATGAGTGAACACTTTTTAAAAGTTGTAGATAAATTATATTATTCAACTGATGAATCTACAAAATAAGCCATTGTTGATACTATTAATGCAAATGATGGAAAATAAATATTGGATTATGTTGAAGAAACTAGAAGAGATAAAGCTAATAATGTTGAACATCCAGGTGTTCCAATGATTCTAGTCTATGCTGCTCATGAAATGACTCCATTCTAATTTGAATATACAAAACAACCTAAACCTATTGTTGATTCTACAGATGATTTCTATTTCCCAGATCATATTACTAAAGCTATTGGAGATAGTACAGTTCTTGCTTCTTCAGCTATGGCTCCAGGTATCAAATGGATTTATGAACATAATCATGGATAAACTAATATCCCAACTAAATTAGTTGAATATTGTTCACAATATAATGGAGATGCTGTTACATCTATTTATGATTCAAAAGATGCTTAAGGATAAAAATAATTCACTAACTCAGGTTATTTAGGTCTTACTTGTTCTTGCAAATTCGGAAAAACTGTATAATTATTTTATTTATCATTTTTAGGGAATCGACCATTGTGGACATGCTTGTATGATTCAAGACACTCTGTTTATTGAGTTTGCTGCAGATGTTTTAACTCCACATTGGAAATCTATCATTTCATAAACATCAGCCACTGAATCTGAACTTAAAAACATTCATGAAGGATGTACCAATTTACATTGATTATATCAATACATCCCAATTATAATTTAAAAACCAAAATTAAACATATTTCCAACATATATATTATTTCATTTCTGATAAATTTTCAATAAATTCTTATGAACTAAATTTAGATGCCCTTGTGTCTTAATCATTAATAACCTATTGCTAAAATTACTTTAATTTAATCTCCTGAAGATGAATTGTAATTATTTTGTTCAAAATGCCCTAAACCATTAGATTCGAGTATTGAAATAGTGCAAATTTTGGATCATCTGTCAAAGCTACAAATTTCAGGTTAGTAAAGCAATGAAACATATCTCAATTTTTTATTAAATAGAATACAATCAATTAAGCATGAATTTCTTTAAGTGATTGAAAATTTTAGTAAATAAGTCAAGGATTAAATAAAATTCTTCAAATAACAAATAATTACTCCTCAAACTATTAACTATTACTCTACCATCTAATAAATAAAATCAGAAGATTTAAAATAGTTGAGTCTATTGTTTGCACTTAATTTTCAAATGGATCATTCATTTTAATACCATAAGACAAATCAAAAATTACATTAATAACTCACAATACTTCATTATAAAATTAAATAAGCAAATTAACTCAAAAACTAAATTGACAATTTGTTCAATCCTGATTATTAAATCTAAAGTCAAGTTTAGACTGATGAAGAAGATTGCTTTAATGATAATCCAATAGGGTATAAAAATTATATTGAAAAAGATAAAATAAAATATTCTTAATAAATTAGAGGAATAGAATTTAGTGCTAATAATTAATACGTTTTTGCATTTAGTCATGAATTACCATTAACTGCCTTTAAAATTATAAAGAATAAATTGACTGTTTATTAAAAATTAGAATAAAAATCTTAAAATATCTTTACAATTTCAAGTAGTAAAATGATTAATAGGATATATGCTGGTTCTGATAATATGATTGATGTTTATGAAGAAAACTAGTAAAAACTTTGGAAACATACTAAATAATTTTAGATGAAACCATATATACGATTAATTAAAGTCAGCATAGATGAGAAAATAGCAATAACTTAAATGAGGAATGTTACTTTATTCTATCCTAATTAAGAGAATGAGGATAAACAATAAATATAACTTCCAGAAAAACATAAGAAAAATTTGAGTGATATAAGTTTTAATATTAATGGATCATTTTTGATAAGTGCAAGCGAAGACATTATGATAATATGGAAGATTAGCAATCACAATCAAATTGAAATGTACTAGTATTTTGAAAATCAATCAATGACCTATGCTTAATTTAGTGATTCAGAAGAGAATATTATTTGTACTGTTAATAGATATGGAAATCGTTAGTTTTGGAAATCAGATAGTAAAGGTTTCTATTATGAAGCATAAACAATTTATGAAAGTTCTTCTTCTTTTGCATGTGCAATTAAGTTTCGGTTGAATTCAAAATTAGTTATTTTAGGAAATCATTCAATTTAACTTTTAGAAAATGATTCATAAAATGATAATGAATGGAAAGTATAATAATAATTTAAAGTTAATTGTTGGAATCTTGATGTATCAAAGGATGGTAAGTATATTGTAGCTGATGATTTTTCTAATCTATGCCTTTTTGTTAGGGAAGAATGATATAAATGTTTATTTAAAAAAGAAAACAACATTTTTCAAATTTAATTTTTAAATAAAATTATTTAAGTATCATAATAAAGGGTATTAAGCTATTTACACTCAATATTTTGGTTTGAATATTTATTTATGAATCATTCTAATGATCCTCCACGAGATAGTGCTGCACCTATAAACAAAATCTTTTTATCCTTTGAATTAAATCATTATGATAATTCTCAAAAAAAAAGCAATCAGAAATTAATGCACATGTATTTAAATATGAATCTCCGACCTTTTTAATACTCAAAATTTAAGGATGCAAAAGTCTATACAGGAATAGTTGAAAAGAAAATTGTGAACGCTTTTTTAAACTGATATTGCAGAGAATTTTAACCTTTCATGAACTTTGACTTAATTAAAATGTAAGGCCAACATATATTAGAAATGAGGTCTGATAAATACATTCCATATATTTATACTTTCTTTTATTAGCTTGTACATAAAATTAAAATAATGAATATATCATAATTAAAAATTGAATAGTATTTATAACTAAAAGGAAATATATTAATACATAACAAATTTTCAGAAAGCAAGACTCTTAATTTAAAACATTAAAAGAAACTTTATTCATTTATATTAATTTAATAATAAATTATCATTTCTATATTATATAAAGGTTTATAATAAATTAGAGTTAAACATAAGAAATTATCAATTTATCATGAAATATTAAGTACCTTTAACCAATTTTTAAGCAAATAAGTCTTAAAATTAAATAATATTTCTAATTCTCAAAGTAATCAATACTATTTAAAATAATAATTATAAAAATTTTAGAATTCTTAATTCTTAATTCCTAATATTATATAATCCAATTATTACATCTTCACCCAAGTTTTACTATCAAACATTTAATAAATGTTCTTTGCTCTTTAATTTATATTCTCAGATGGCAATTTCTAAACCAAATAACAGTAGAATATTTGTAAAGATATCTTTGCCAATTTGGATGTGTATTTTCTGCTAAACATTAGAAGTACACTATAATTTGAAATAGACTATTTAACTTGAGAATAAATGTGTTATTCTCTAAATTGTAATTATCAACAAATTAATTTCAGTTCGTTGTTTAGTTAGTTCATATTTTTTTTGTTCCTTTTTTCAAAATAATACTTTGATTTTGTTCCGCTCTTTTAATACACTTTTTAAGAATAAGAAAAGATATTTAAATTTTGAATGTAGATAGTCCCTGAATTAATGGTTTAATTAGGATGCATATATAAGAAGAAATTTGAGTAATAAGTGTTAGTTTAATATTTAATTATATGGTTAGAATCATTATTAACAATTGTTTAATGAATGTTAGGTTCATTAATTTTTTAGAATTAAGAAATTCTCAATCTCGATTCATAAATAATTTAAGTGTTTACATAATTAATTTAATAAATGAGTCTAACATTAGTATCCTTCAATAAATGCCCATATGTTCTTAGAGTGGTTGCTGCATTAAACCACTTGAAAATCCCTTATGAAGTCAAATACATCGATTTGGAGAATAAACCAGATTGGTTTGTTAAGGCAAGTCCATTAGAAAAAGTGCCAATTCTTTTTGTTGGTGAGACAGTCCTTTTCGAATCTCTTGTTATTTTAGATTATATCAATACCCTTGCTCCTCAGTCATTACTACCAAATGACAATTTATAAAAAGCATTGAATAGAGCAAGAGCCGAATTTTCTGGAGAAATTATTACCGCCATTTGGAATGTATTTTCAGCAAAAACAGAAGAAGTATCAATATTATCAATTTCTAGTCATTTAAAAATAGTTTCACAGATTTGAAATGGTATTTTGATAAATTAGAAGGCTGGCTATAATAATCAAAATTCATTTATAGTAATGAATTAACTTTAGCTGACTTTGCGTATGCTTCAATATTCACATTACATGATGCACTTAAACCTCTTTTGAAGTTCAATATATTTGAAGGATTTCCTAGATTATAAGAATATTCTGAAAATATTTTATCATTACCAGGAGTATAATCAAGCAAAGTAGAAGATTATGCTTAAATCATTCAAGAAGAAACTATTAAAGGAGACCCATTTTTTTTAAAATAATGATAAATATTTATAATATAACATTTATCTAAAATTATTTCATATATATATACATTTTTATAATTGCAGAATTTAAACATCATTTAAATTTTATTATCATGGAAGGTTTTTTCTATTTATTTGTTCACCTTTCAATAATCTTTTTAACCAAAACAATCAGACATTCTTACCTAACAAATTAAGGGTTAATAATCATTTTAACCAGAGCAATCAGACATTCTTGTCTAACCAATCCCATTTGTATAGGAATATTTATCAATATAAAAACCTTAACCATAAATTCCTTTCATACTATTTTAATAATATAGCATAACAAACATTATAAGATAAATAAACAAACTAAAAACAATTTCCGATATTAAGAGATGCTAAATCTAAATTTCCAAATTTTAACAATCCAAATAATGAAATACTTTAATGGGTACTCCATTTAATAATCAATAATCTTATTTAAATAAAA
>JPFL01000259.1:21573-80976 GCA_000733385.1 Paramecium biaurelia
TTGAATATTGTTCACAATATAATGGAGATGCTGTTACATCTATTTATGATTCAAAAGATGCTTAAGGATAAAAATAATTCACTAACTCAGGTTATTTAGGTCTTACTTGTTCTTGCAAATTCGGAAAAACTGTATAATTATTTTATTTATCATTTTTAGGGAATCGACCATTGTGGACATGCTTGTATGATTCAAGACACTCTGTTTATTGAGTTTGCTGCAGATGTTTTAACTCCACATTGGAAATCTATCATTTCATAAACATCAACCACTGAATCTGAACATAAAAACATAATTTCTTTCCTAATTAGGAGAATGAGGATAAAAATAAATATAACTTCCAAATAAAACTAAGAAAAGTTTGAGTGATATGAAGACATTATGATAATATGGAAGATTAGCAATCACAATCAAATTGAAATGTACTAGTATTTTGAAAATCAATCAATGACCTATGCTTAATTTAGTGATTCAGAAGAGAATATTATTTGTACTGTTAATAGATTTGGAAATCGTTAGTTTTGGAAATCAGATAGTAAAGGTTTCTATTATGAAGCATAAACAATTTATGAAAGTTCTTCTTCTTTTGCGTGTGCAATTAAATTTCGGTTGAATTCTAAATTAGTTATTTTAGGAAATCATTCAATTTAACTTTTAGAAAATGATTCATAAAATGATAATGAATGGAAAGTATAATAATAATTTAAAGTTAATTGTTGGAATCTTGATGTATCAAAGGATGGTAAGTATATTTTGGCTGATGATTTTCTAATCTATGCCTTTTTGTTAGGGAAGAATGATATAAATGTTTATTTAAAAAAGAAAACAACATTTTTCAAATTTAATTGTTAAATAAAATTATTTAAGTATCATAAAGGATATTAAGCTATTTACACTCAATATTTTGGTTTGAACATTTATTTATGAATCGTTCTAATGATCCTCCACGAGATGGTGCTGCACCTATGACAAAACAAAATCTTTTTATCATTTGAATTAAATCATTATGATAATTCTCAAAAAAAAAGCAATCAGAAATTAATGCACATGTATTTATATATGAATCTCCAGATTACCATTTTAATACTTCTACTTATATATTAATTTCATTTAAAAATACATTTTCTTTTAGTTCATTAATAATAGATTAATTTCCATCTGTAAGAATAACATTAAATCCTTTTTTAGCTAATACCAACCCACAAAAACCAGATCTTCCTGCTCCAAGTTCAATTATATTGTAATTCTTAAATCTTTCAAGATCACTTAAAATATATTTTGTTAAAATGATTTCTGACGGCCAATAAAAGACTCCAGTATTATCTATATCATTTTCATTAACTTAGTTCAATTAAGTTTTATCAGGTAATAATTATTTATTAGATTGTTTGACAATTACATCTTCCACTTAATATATTATAATATCATCTTTGATTTCTTTTTTAAATATTTACACTTCATTAATTTCTGGCTTATAGTCTTAGTTCTCAAGAAGATAGCCTTTCAATTTTTTCCATAATTTTTAACCTTTCATTAAAAAATATAATATGAAATTATTCAAATTTGCATACAGCTTCTCAAAATACTCCTCTTAGAATCATTCACTTTTATAACAAATATATTCTTATAACTATAGAGATCACTATATCGCTTACCTACTTTTAGATCATCAATCAAAATCTATAATCTCAATTGATCCTGGAGATTTTGAAGCTGCCTTTTATAATATAAAGAATCTGGAAGTGAATTCAGGATATAAGTTAAATTATATACTTTAAACACATGGAAGATCTAATCATACATCAAGTGTATTAGAACTCTACTCAAAATTTAAGGATGCAAAAGTCTATAGTGGAATAGTTGAAAGTAAATTGTGTACACTTTTTTAAACTGATATTGCCAGAGAATTTTAACCTTTTTAAATTGGAGATTTAGCAGTTTGCTTTATCTAAGCTAATGGACGTAAATTAAATTCTTATTTAGATACCTTTGATAATTATATGATAGCTGTTACAGACACTAATGCTTAATCTACTAAAATTCCCATTATATTTTCAGGAGATACCATATTAGTGAAGTAAATATATATATAAATAATGATAAGTAATGTTGGAGAGATAGAAGATTATGGAGCATTTTTTGCTACTTTATAAAAATTAAGAGGATTTCATGATGAAACCTTAATCTTCCCAGGTCATCTACCTTAATAAGAAGTATTTCTATTTGCCAAAACTCTTGAACCTGACAATATTATTGTTTAAAATAAAATGGGATTAGACAATTTAATTCCTACTTCTTTAATTGAAGAAAGAATGGGAAATCCATACTTTAGATATGCTTAGTTGAATGGAAAAGTTAAAGAGTCAGATCCTATTAAGTACTTAAAAAAATTAAAAAATATATAAAATAAATATTTTAATGGATAAAAGGTATGAGAAAGAAATGAAGTATACTGAAAAAATCAGTTATCATGTATAAGAATTCTAAAATCTCACTAAATATTATCTTACCAATTATATGTTTGAATAAAAGGAAAAATGTTACTAAGAAAATATCAAATCTGTCGACAATTATGTTCAATGTGCATTACAATTAGTCAATTAATTTAATGAAATGTCAAAGAAATTTAGATATTAAGGACTCTACTTTGAGCATAGATTTGTTGATTGTTTGAGACATAGACCAGATGAAGGAGATAATTATAAATGCATCTAAAAATTAGAAAAAGATTTAAAAATTGAATCCAAGAAAATGACACCTAAAGAGTGAGCTATATTCATTTTTATACATTCTAACTTAATAATTTAATTTCTATGTTATAGATTCTAAAATATAATATATATATTTGTGATCATTTGTTTAATATACAAAATATATGTATATTTGTTTTATATATCTAAAAGACTTACAAGAATGACTAAAGGAGAAATTTGAAAAGTAATTGATCAAGTATTTGTAATCATTTAATTAATAAACCTTATTTAGATACTAGTTAATTTTCATGGTACTTTTATTATAACACTAAATAGATTGTCCAAGTAAAAAGGAAATGAGAATGATGATAGATTATTACTAAACAAACTAGATTAATTATATAATTTTCTGGATCGATCAATTCTCCTATAAAATACTATAGTTATTAATATATTTATTAAAAATTGAAATTTGAATGAACATATTTGATATACTTAACTCTTAATTTGTTAGTTAAGCTCAATATGACACAATTATCGCTTAGTAGAAGGCTTACTAACAATATTATTCTTAGTTATAAAGTGATCCTAGTAAGATAGCGGAAATCTGGCCTATTGTAAGATAAGCAGGGATCTTAGATATCTGCTATGAGAATTATAAATGTATGTTTTCATCATTTAATCCATAGATTTTGCAAAAGAAAATAATTTATGCTCATTAGAGCCCATTTAAAAGTTGATGAGTAGTGCACTTGAAGAAGAAGGTAAAATTGATTATTTTGCTGATTTCATCAAATTTATGGGAATAAAATAAGATTATAGTTTATTTGATTAGGTTAGGACTGTGATTGAAAAATATGAACTTGAATATGATATTTAGGATAGGCTTAAATCATTAAATAATTTGAATTTCAAAGAACAATACTAAACAATTACTATAGAATTATTGAAATTATATGCAGAAAAAATATATTCAGAGGAAGGTTTCTTAAATGGGTTATTAGAATTTGGAGCTGCTCTAGAATCAATTGAACCTTTAGCCAAAAATATCATCCAATAAGTTCATTCAGACAGAACAATCAAGAATATGTTTGAAGCCGTACTCTATTATCCTGATACAAGTGATCATCTACATGAATTTAAATCAAGTATGGAAGTAACTAAAATGTATGCAAATATGGATTCATGTTTATAACAACAAATGAAAAAGAGATTATTAATTTCAGGAGTTAATACAGATACTATTCTAAAATTCTATGTGAATTTATTAAAGGTGTTATAATTTGTAGATTCAGATTATATGGTATTTGATAAGGTCACTAAACCAATTAAAGAATATTTATTATAAAGATCTGATTTCTTAAGATGTATTATAGGAATTTTAACATAATAAAATTATTCAACTGATAAAGTGATGATATTTGAATAATAAGATTCATCTGATGAAGAATCTTCATAAGAAAAAGATTTAACAAGTGTCTTAGTAAGTTTATATGGATCTTAAGAAGCATTTATAAGTGAATATTAAAACATGGTTGCAGAAAAGATTTTGACACCTAAAGATTTCTCTTTAGAATAAGAAATCGCTAATATTGAACTCATGAAGATTCGTTTTGGTGAACAATCTATGAATACATGTAGTATTATGATGAAAGATATTTATGAAAGTAAACGTATTGATACTAATATTTAATCATTGACAACTTAATTTAATATGCTGAAACCACTATTTTTAAGTAAAACTTTTTGGCCAATCAGTTATGAATTTAAACCTACATTTAAGTTACCTTCAGCTATTGAATAATTATTTAATGATTATTAAAAGAGATTCGAAAAAATCAAGACTATGCGTTCTTTATTATGGCATCATGATTTAGGTAGTGTTACTTTAGATTTAACTTTTGATAATGGAGATTTTGAATTTAAATGTTTACCAATTCATGCATGTATAATTGGATATTTTAATGATGATGATTCTAAGGGATTGTATAGTGATGCCTTATCTTAATAATTACAAATGAATCATGAAGATTTGAAAAGAAGAATGTAATTTTGGATTTAAAAAGGAGTCATAAGAGAATAAAAAGGTGAAAATGATGTAATTTGCTATACAGCTGTTAAAATTTACATTCCTTAATGTATAATATTAATATATCCTAGCGTGTGATGATTTATTGATTGAAGAAATACCTGAAGATTTATTTGTTTCATCAACTAATTTTTTGTAGTCTAATTAACTCATTCAATAAATTTCTCATAATTTGATTGAACTATTAAAATAAACTGGAACTTTAAAAATTGATAAAATTGTTCAATTATTCAAAACAACTTTCAAAAGTGAGTTTTCAACTCCTATAACAGAAAATAATATAAAGGAAGCTATTAAAATATTGATTTAAAAGGGAAAATTATAAGGGACAGAATACATAGAATTAAAATAATGAATATATCATAATTAAAAATTTGAATAGTATTTATAACTAAAATTGAAATATATTAATATATAACAAATTGTTAGAAAACAAGACTCTTAGTTTGAAACATTAAAAGAAACTGTATTCATTTTTATTAGTTTAATAATAAATTATCATTTCTATATTATATAAAGGTTTATAATAAATTAGAGTTAAACATAAGAAATTATCAATTTATCATGAAATATGAAGTACCTTTAACCAATTTTAAGCAAATAAGTCTTAAAATTAAATAATATTTCTAATTCTCAAAGTAATCAATACTATTTAAAATAATAATTATAAAAATTTTAGAATTCTTAATTCTTAATTCCTAATATTATATAATCCAATTATTACATCTTCACCAAAGTTTTAGTAGCAAACATTCTATAAATGTTCTTTGCTCTTTAATTTATATTCTCAGATGGCAATTTCTAAACCAAATAACAGCAGATTATTTAGAAAAATATCTTTGCCATTTTGGATGTGTATTTTCTGCTAAACATTAGAAGTACACTATAATTTGAAATAGACTATTTAACTTGAGAATAAATGTGTTATTCTCTAAATTGTACTTATCAACAAATGAATTTCAGGCCATTGTTTAGTTAGTTCATATTTTTTTTGTTCCTTTTTTCAAAATAATACTTTGATTTTGTTCCGCACTTTTAATACATTTTTAAGAATAAGAAAAGATATTTAAATTTTGAATGTAGATAGTCCCTGAATTAATGGTTTAATACAATTAGGATGCATATATAAGAAGAAATTTGAGTAATAAGTGTTAGTTTAATATTTAATTATATGGTTAGAATCATTATTAACAATTGTTTAATGAATGTTAGGTTCATTTATTTTTTAGAATTCAGAAATTCTCAATCTCGATTCATAAATAATTTAAGTGTTTACATAATTAATTTAATAAATGAGTTTAACTTTAGTATCCTTCAATATTTGCCCATATGTTCTTAGAGTGGTTGCTGCACTTAACCACTTGAAAATTCCTTATGAAATAAAATACATAGATTTAGAGAATAAACCAGATTGGTTTGTTAAGGCAAGCCCATTAGAAAAAGTGCCAATTCTTTTTGTAGGTGAGACAGTCCTTTTCGAATCCCTTGTTATATTAGATTATATCAATACCCTTACTCCTTAATCATTATTACCAAATGACAACTTATAAAGAGCATTGAATAGAGCAAGAGCAGAATTTTCAGGAGAAATTATTGGTACTTTCTGGAATGTGTTTTCAGCAAAAACAGAAGAAGTATGTATATTATTTATATCTAGTCATTTAAAAGTAGTTTAGCTGACTTAAAATGGTATTTTGAGAAATTAGAAGGTTGGTTATAATAATCGAAATTCATTTATAGTAATGAATTAACTTTAGCTGACTTTGCTTATGCTCCAATATTCACATTACATGATGCAATTAAACCCCTTTTGAAATTCAATATATTTGAAGGATTTCCTAGATTAGAATAATATTCTTAAAACATTTTATCATTACCAGGAGTATAAACAAGCAAAGTAGAAAATTATGATTAAATCATTTAAGAGAGAACCAAAAAAGGAGAATCATTCTTTTTGAAATAATGATATATATATTTATTATAACATTTATCTAAAATTATTTCATATATTCTTTTATAATTGCACAATTTAAACATAATTGAATTTTATAATATTTTCCATTTATTCAAATATAAATAAATTTTATCATTAATGATTTTCATTAATTATAAATTCTGTAATTAATTGAAAAAGTAAATTTTGAATGCTTATTAATTAAAAATACAAATTAAATACACAATCACTTATGAAATTGAATTTTCCATTATGATAATGAATTAGTGTTTATTATGAAAATTGTAAAACATAATGATAAATAGATATTAAAATTATCATGGATAATAATTATAAAATAATTATAATTAATAAAAATAATCCTGGAAGGTTTTTTCTATTTATTTGTTTTAATTTGTCACGTTTGTAAGTTATTATTATTTTGGAATGATGGATTAAAGCTTATCTATTTTATTATTTATAATTTAATCCCATTCTTAACTTTTATAAGATTGCATTCTTTGTTTAAGTTTAGAGAATAGAATATTAAAATCATTAGGCATTCTTTAGAAATACCTTAACATTAAGAGTGATATATCTGAGATTCTTATGTTATACAAGAAGGCCCCAAATAAACAATTCTCAGCAATTAATCTCTATTATATCTAAACAGTTAAAGATAATATTTACATATTAAGAATGACTGAACTAATAATATGTTTAGATATCTGAGATAATCTTTAAGCAAGTCATCAAGGATCGTTTCTCCTGTATTAATAAGGCACAGTTGATAAACTAAATTAATATCAATAAAATTTACATCTAAAATTTATCCAAATATGTCATCTGTTATCATTTATCTTGTCATTTCAAATTCTAATAACCATTAAATAACATAGAATAATTAAGACATTTTGTGAATGTAATTACTTAAATCATTTAAATTGATATATTTGAAAATTAGTAAAATTGATTAATAAATTTAAATTCTTATTTGCTACTTACTTGTTATCAATTTATTAAGGTATTTTAAATTTTAGAATATCTTCAATAATTGAAGCAGAGGCTTGTAATAGAGTTTATAAATATTTTAGATACTTTTTTATCCTAATTGTCTTTCTTAATTGAATTCCTTATTTATCGAATCTAGATGAAATTGCACTTTCTAAACTATAAGTAAAATCCATTCATACAATTGATCAATCATAACTTATTTCAATTATCCAATCTATCCAGTAGTATTTATCATCATTCTGGTTAATTTTAGCATATCAAAATCAATTGCCTATGCAAATAATTTTAAATAAGCTTTATCATATATTATTTGCATAATGGCTCCATAAAGACTCCTTACATTTTCATTCAACATGCTCTATAAAATAAAAACAATATCTCTAGTATTTTAATTTGCATCTAAAAATTTAAGAAAATCATTTTTAAATTTTTATATTAATTGATCAGATGCTAACTAATCTTTAATAGATTCATTTTCAATATTTAGTAAATACATTTTGACTTTATGGTATAGAGTAATAATTTTTTAATTTGGAATGATTCGAAATTCATGAAAATCAGAAAAGCATTCTTTTGGTATCTTAATTTGATTTATTTAATAATATTGATCTTCCATTTTAATTTTTGAATTAACAAATATTCTTAAAGATTTTTATATCAATTCTTAATCATTAAATAGAAATATTCTACTAAAATTAAATATTATTTTTCTATCAATTTACATTTTTTAGACTATTTCTTCAAATTTAATAAGAGTTTATTGATCAAAAAGAATCTTCCAAAATTTATAAAAGAATCTGTCTGTAAAAGGGGATTAATTTTACAAGTATAAAAATGCAAAATCAAATGCCTTACTATAGAATTCTTAATATTGAAATTGTTTAAACAAATCTAGGTTGATTGGATATAAAAATTATTCCATCTTGTAAAATTATAATTTATTCATAACATCTAGTTGATATGTTGTACTTTTAATAGATGCAAATAATCCTAATGCATAATATTTAAAAGCAAGTTCTTATAGATTTTACTCAGAATTTAATTAAATCATTTAGACAAAGAATGCTAGATATTATTCAATCATAAAACAACTAATTTCTTTCAAAATGTGTTTGATATTATTTCTTAAAAGTTTATCATTAATCCATTGATTGTTTTAAATAATCCAAGAATTAAAAAAGCTTATAATAATGGGCATTACAAAAGTATGTAATTAACTATAGTCATATTATCTTTGAAATCTTACTAAATTTCTTAGAAATTTTAGTCCAACTTAAACTGCTTCTATAGTAGTTAAATTTTTGATTAAATTTAAATTGAATTCAATCCATTAAGAAGTGTGATTGGCAAATATGGTCTTACCTGCAAAATTGAGTAAACTTAAGGAATTAATTTTTGATATTTCTGATACCATAATATTCTAAGTGATTTAATAGATAATATCTATGCTGTTTTAATCATTAGAATAATACTTTTAGTATATTTTACAAATTTTACCTAGAGATTCCCATATTTTAATATTTAAGGGTAATAATTCAGTCATTTTAGCAATAAATTATTAATATTTGACAATAGACCAAACCAATTTAATATGATTAGTAATTGGATCCATATGATCTATGTGTTAATTTTGTATCATCTTTTCAAGTTCATTTTAATCCAATATTTAATATTTGATCTCCTTTATTATTGTTTATAAATTTCTTTTATTTTTTACTTCAGCTCTTTTAATGTTATGCCAGTCCTTCTCTTTAAAATCTTCTCTAATTTCTGAAGATAATAACAAATTTAATAGATCAATTGTACTATCTAATAATTGTAAATCAGGATTGCTATTATTACCTATTAAACTAGTAGTAATTATTTCCAGAAAGGAATCAAGATTATGCTTAAAAAATTATTGTCTGACTATTTTCTGTTTTGAATCAAGGATTTTGAATTCACCTACTCGTTCTTATGGTTATAATCTTCTTAAAACTGTATCAATGATAATAAGATACACTTATTTATTCATTACTTAAGCTTGTTCCTTAAAATATTATACAGGTATTTAATCATAAAAATGTAATATGATATTAGCTATAATGGATGCAAAGAAGTGATATTTTAATGATTTTAGTCAATGTAAGTTGATACTAAGCTTCCTACAATTTGTAATGTAATTTCATTATCACTCTAATCTGCTAATTAACATAATAGAATGAGATTATCTTAGTTCATATTTTTATGTAATTGATCTGGGTCAAATTGATATATTTCATAGAGTTATCTTTCAAAGTTCATCTTAATATTAATTCCAAAATTAATTCATTACATTTCTTCACCTTCAAGGAAAACTATTAAAAGGTTTTTTAATAAATTTATTATTAAATCATCTAATAACTTTAGAAGGTTTTTTGATTTAATATACTATTGTATTCATTTAATATATTATTTATAATTAAAATTGAGTTTCTAAATTAAATAGTTTTATAATCAATTTTAATATATTTAAACAAATTTATTTTTTTGATGACACAAGGTGAAATTGTTATATATAATTAAAATTGAACACAATAAAATTGAATAAGAAAAGTTTGAAAAAGTATTGAAAATCATAATTAATTTCAATACTTTTACAAAATATTTATTTATTTGAATCAATATAGTAAGTTAGTATAATAAATAAGAGGATCTAATAACTTTGAAAGCTCATGAATTATCAAACAATTATGATAATCTTTATTCTTTATATAAGTTGATTGGTCATGCTACTCACATTTAATTTATAGTGTACAACAAATTAATTAGACTGTTTATTGATTATTATTATGAATATTTATTATTATTAGAAAAAAATAAAGTATTCTATTTGATTGAACTAATTATCTATTGATAAATTCTTTAATAGAAAGGGAAAAATAAAATTAAGTCAAATATATAATTGTGCACTATAATTATTAAAATTAATTTATGAGTTAGTCTCCCATTGTCTTCACCAATAAACCCTCTAAACCACATCCTTTAGATGATAGTGTTTGGAGATGGGGAACGGTTTTACCTAAACTACCAAAAAAAGATCTCAAACCGGAAATCAAAAGCGAACCGCAATACTTCAAAAATAATTAACTTGAGGATAGTTAAACAATCAATAATTATACAGTTAGATCGGTAGTATTGCATGAAGTAACTATTTCCATTCTATATTTAGGAAACTGACTATATACAAGTGGACTGGAATGCATTCCAACTTATCTCTTTTGAATGAATCCAGCTTTTTGATGAGTAAATAATGATAAATAAACATATATTTTAAAGTCTCATTTCTATTTCCTCCTTTTGATTTATCCTAAACACAAATCTATAGATATCTCTAATTTATCTCTTTGTTTTTAAAACAGTGATACATTTCATCATCAATGAGAACTTACATTAATTAACTCAACCTTTTATTTTAATTCAACACCAAAACCATTCATTCTATAATTATGCTAATAAGACACTTATCTGTGTCTACTTATGTTATCAAATAGTCTTATGTATATAAAATCGTTGATCACATTGTTAAAATTATTCAGATTTGAGTAATTCATTCATTTATTTCATTTAGACATAGCGGATGTTGAAATAGAGAATAACTCTTTATACATATGTATTTAAAAAGTATTATCAATTATCTTTTAATATAGATCAATTATGAAAAAGTTGTAATATTTTTTTTTATATTGATTTGATAGTTTAATTGCCAGTAACTCATAAATAAACTTATTTAAAATTATTTAGGTGCTTTAATGCAATTGTATGTTGTGTTGTTAAATTGTAATTTATATTATGATAACATTTAGTACAATATATATTATAACTAAAGAAAGACTTATTGAAATTGTAATATTTATTATATTATTTATATTTATCACACTGACAAAAAATATGGTTTTCTTGTTTTAATTCTTTCCAATAAAATTTACTCATATCCTTCTGGTTTGCTTGCTAAAACTCTTGGAAGAGCTAAAAGAGTTTTTCCATATTGCTACACTTTGGGAAAACCTTCTAAAAAATTAAACTTCAAATATGGTGATAAAGCTTAAAAAATTGCAAAAATTGGAACATATGCAAAATCTGCTAAAGTTAATTCATCATTGTATATAAATTTGGTTTATGTTAACCAATTTTCTAATTTATCAAAATACCATTTCAATTCTGCCAATCCATTATTATAGGCCTATATATTAAAGATAATAATATACTTCTTCTGTAGGTGCCGCAGTCAATCCTAGAAGGACTCCAATGACATCATTAGAAAATTCAGCTCTACCACGATTTAATGCCTTTTCAAGTGGATCATTGGGAAGCAAAGAGTTGGGAGTAAGTGAGTTGATATACTCTAAAATAACAAGGGATTCTTATATGACTTTGTCACCTACAAATAAGGTTGGAACCTTTTCTAGAGGATTAGCTTTGACAAACCATTCAGGCTTATTCATTATATCAATGTCTTTCTGTTGAAAGGGAATCTACAAATAGTTTAGAACTGAGGTGACTCTGAGTACAAAAGGTGAGATATTGTAAGATACTAATGTTAGACTCATTATAATTAATAATTTGATTGATGAAATTAGATTGATAGCATAAAAAATAAAGAATAGAATAATCTGAATTCCAAAGAGGATATGTTAATAAAATAAAATTATTATAATATAATTGGAGGATTTTCAAATATTTGATTGTGATTTATATTCGAAGATATTTTAATTTTTAATTAATACTAAAATAGAGACTATATCTGTGCTTTAAGAGAAATGCAAAATTTCATAATAATGAATAATTTAAATTAATACATAGCACAGAATTCTCATGTTTAAATCAAGGATTCTTCTGTTTTCAATGTAAAAATCATCCTGTAGGTTACAAATGTAATTTAGGGAATAGAATTCTTTGACTAATTCATAGATGTCATCTAATAATGTGAATTAAGTAACAGCTAGAATAATAACGACATTGTTGACAGCGATTGAAGAATTAAATTACTACTTTTCTGAAATTCTAAGGTTGATCAGATTTGGAAGATTACTTTAGGAATATTTGGAACATCTCAGAACTACATTAAAAGAAATAAAGTGATAGACTGAATTTAGTCTTACAAAACATCTTTATTATAATAAATTAGATTTGAAGAATAAATAAGAACTATTTGATTGATAGAGGAGGTCTCTACCTTCGTGATCTTTATGTATATTGGTCATCATTAGTGGAATGTGATGAAAAGACAGGAATTATAGATTATGAATTTTTATAAGAATAATTAACTTTTACATTACTATTGTTGAAAGGAATTAAGACTTTTTAATAATACTTTCAAAATTTTACTATTGGATGATCATTAATTGGAGAAAAAGGAGTTAAAGGAATTCAGTGGATATGAAAAACTTTCTTAAGAAATGAATTACATTTGATAGTTGCTTAGTTAAGATGAAACAAACCAAAAATAATAATAATATGTGTAAACACTATTTATAAATATGATTTAACCAATCTTTGACACTATCTTAAAAATTGAAATTTAATTTTATCCAATTACAAATATGATTTTATATTTTTAAGAGAGTTGATAGTATGAAAGATCTGATTTTTTAATAGTTTTCATATTTATAATAAGGTTATTATTTTGTATATATTCAAGACTTCTTGGTTTACATTTCAATAGACATTCTATATAAAAATAGCAGATTAATATACCCATCTGATGCAGATGATTGATTAGTGATTATTTATAAGAAATCTCCTGGCACAGAAAGTTTTAAATAATTTAATAACTTCTAGTACACAACAGTTATAAATAATCCTCCTAATATGGAAACTGGAACAACCTAGCCAAATGCTTATGCATAGACTGCATCAAATTTAATTATGTAAAATGGAATCAAAAGAGAAATCAAAATAATCAAAATAAGTATTCTCTAAGTCTTTTTCCAATAAGATAATGATTTATAATGTTATCTGAATTGATTTTCTAAGTAAATACCTTTACTAAGTTTAATTCCAAATACAAAACTTAGCATAAACCAAATGTACAAACACATAGTGAAACAAATATTTTATAGAACAGAAGGACTATCAAATTAGTAAAGAGTTGTTTAGTTCTCACACTTTTCATAAACAGCTTTCATCCATAAAGTAGCTTCAGTTGGACTTATGAATATATTTTTGTTTAATTCTAGAAATAGAATCGATATACAAGTCCAACTGAATACAATTAAGCCAATCACATTTATTACTTTAATTGAAACCCCTGGTTATCCCACTTACAAACATTCTTTTAGATAATTGATTATATGATCATGTAAGTACTACATATAAGGTTTATATAAATTATTACCTAACTATAAATGATAGATATATATCCCTAATAAACCCAACCTAGTATTATTTAACCAAATGAATGAACTCCCATAAATACTCTTGCAAATCCAGTCATAAATGTCCAAAAGGTGATAATAAATATAACTAATAACCTTAAGTATAATGGATACTTGCAGCTATGTCTATAAATTTAATTACTTTGGTTAATCTATCCAAATAGCTGGAAACAATATTGATGGTAATAAAAAACACATTGCTGATGATGTCATAGCATGACCTGAAGGTTTTCCAAATTCTTTATTACATTCATAAGGTTCAATCTCTTCTACAATAAAGAATGGTCTTGCTTAATGATAGATATTTTTCAATAAAGAATTAGACGCTACTGAAAATAGAATCATCCCACCATATAACAATGCTCCTAGTTTATTATCAAAAATCAGGAAAGCAATTCCTGCTATGCTTGGAAGTACATAAAGGGAATATGAGAAAACCAGGAACATCTCTTTTTCACCTTGAAATTAGTTTTGTTGCAAATAGAATGTTAAATTAGTGTTTGCATCCCACATTTACTAATTGAATATAATGTCAAGAGCTATGTATAAAGCTAAAGCAAATGTAGCAATAATAAATAGTTTCATAAATTAATATATATTAAAAAATACATAATTCTTTTTTTGGTATGTAGATGACTATTAATTACAATAATTATAAATAATGAGGGCAGGGTAGAATTAATAAATTAAAATGTACAATTGCTTTTAGTAATATCTTAAGTTTTTGTAATTATATATATCATAAAATTAATGAGAAACTTGAATCATGTATCCTTGTATGCTTTTACTGTTCGAGCTATTCATAGCCAAGTGGCAATCATAGGAGGTGGAACTGCAGGATTGAATGTTTCTGCATAATTGGTTAGAGATGGTCACTTTATCCCATAATAGATTCGTGTATTTGAACCATTTAAAATGCATGCCTATTAAACAGGATGGACCATGGTTGGTATATAATAATAATCTAATGAAGGTGGTGGTATGTGTAAAGTGGAGTAAACAATGAAACCTATGGAAAAGGTTCTACCAAAATATGTATGTCTAAGTGATTGTCCAGTTGTGAGTATCAATCCAGAATAGAATACAATTGTGACAATGGATGGATAGAAATATACATATGATTAATTGATAGTGGCAAGTGGAGTTCAACGTGATTATGCATCTATAAAAGGTATAAATTTATCTATCATTTTAGGTGCTTTGGAGTAACTTAACAACCCAGAATCACCAGTAGGAAGTATTTACTATTACAGATACGCTCAGAAGATTGATAAAATGATCAAAGAATTCGAAGGAGGTAGACTAATATTTTCAGAGCCACTTACAAAATGTGAAGGAATTCCATCCAATATTGTATTCTTAACTCACGAAAGATTATCAGCCAGAGGAGTCAAATGTGACTACCATGTGTACAAAGCAAATGATACTATATTTGGCATTCCAAAATACTCAGAAATACTAGGGGAATTAGCACATGAGAAAGGATTGCATTGTCATCTAAAAAAACGATTAATTGAAGTTTAAGATCATAAGGTCATCTTTGAAGATGTTGAAACTAAATAACAATATACATCTGATTATGATTTCTTGCATATAGTACCACCTTAAGTAAAATATTAATTCAATATCTTATTAAGAAACCAGCAGCATTCATAGCTGAAAGTGGATTGGGTGATTCAGATGGCTATGTCAATGTTCATCAAAACACACTATAACATGTACGTTATGCAAATGTCTGGGCTTTAGGAGATTGCTCTTCACTTCCAACATCCAAAACTGCTGCTGCTGTTATGGCCCAAACTCCTATTCTTATTAAAAACCTTATCAGAACTTGGAAGTTGAAATAACCTCCTCTACCAGAATATCAAGGTATTCAATATATGATAGTTTCAAGGTTATACCTCTTGTCCTGTCTACACTTCAAACAAAAAAGTATTACTTGCTGAATTCAAATACAATAAACAATTAGATGAAACATTTCCAGTCTTTTAATCATCTGACAGTAGACTCATGTACTTGATGAAGAAGAATTTCTTCCCATTTGCATATTGGCAATTGATGGTTAGAGGTCTTTGGGGAGGAAGAGATGGTATAAGATTATTCAAAGGACTTTGAAAAGTTCCTCATATCATTTAAATATAATATAAAATTAAAATAAACACATATATCTATATATATCTGAGTAAAATAAAAATAATTGGTTTATAAATTGATTCTTAATAAAAATTAAGTATAAAATTTCTAAGATATAAAAAAGTTGTTGGGTAATATCATTGGTTTTGAAATATCATCATATTCTTTGCTTTTTGTGGAATTCTAAAGGTAGCTACTATACTAAACTATCAGTATTAACTATATGTAAGAACCTTATGAAACCTATATTACAAAATTGTATTTTGGATATGATTATTGATTATAATTTGTTGTGTATTTGTGTAATACAATTCTACTCTCTATATACAAATCTTAAAATTATATGACCTATATGGTTGTTCACATTATTTGTCACTCAACAATATGTATATAATTATATTTTAGATAAAATTATAATACTCAATATTTTAAACTTTGATTCAATTGAATTTAAGTCTCCTTATAAAGTGATTCGAAGTTTACTTATTCTAATATTAATAACATTGCTATTCCTCTCATATTATGAGCTAAGAATCCTCCATAACCCCAACTGAAATTCCATTCTTTCATATTAAATTTCAATTTCTCCCACAAATTCTATTTCTTTGAAGCTTCTTACTAAAACAAAATTGATTTCACCTATAAACGACGTCTTACACTATCAATTGGATATATTAATGCATATGATCCCAAGTAAGCTAATTATTGATTATAAGGTGTAATGCCATCTAAAAGGGAATTCAAACCAACTATGCCATAAGCAAACAACAATGTCTATACACATCCAATTGTAAATCCTGAATATAAACCTTTGAAAACTCCACTTTCTATTTTGATATTAAATCGAGTCTCTTCAAAACCAACATACATTCTTTTCTATCCTGGAATTTAAATTTCAGTTGCTTATCTCACTCTTATTGTATCAAAAGGGTATGAGAATATAGAAGTAGTAATGCCACAAATTGTTGCACTAAGTCCCATTGACAAAATCTTGAAATTCAAATTATTAATATACATCTTTATCATAAGTGGCTTGTTTGATATTTTGATAGAAAACATATTATGCATACACTTAAGGTATCCACATATAAATTGCTGTTAAATTTGATCTGAATAAACCTTTTGGACCCTCATTTGAAATTGTTTTCTTAAGAAATTAATAAAAATTAGTCATCTTCTCTTTGGAACTTAAAGTAAGAATATCTTAGGTCTGTCTGATGAGTTTATACCTCTCTAATGGAGCTAAAAGTGTTTTTACTATAGATGTGCTCACAAACCCTTGTAGATATTCCTCCATAATTAAAATGCTAATTTAATAATTTTATGAATTTAATTATTTCTCATTAATTTTATCAATATTTATTTTCATCTCAAAAAAACTTAATTCCAAATAATACTACAATATAATTTATTTTATATATCCCAATATCTATACCCTTTAAAAAAATTATATATGTGAAATTTACTAAAATGTATTAATCACAATCATAAGAACTAAGAAATTAATCATTAGTTATTAAGTTGTTTAACGTAGATATATGATGGGTCGATACAAAAGATGTTAGTTAATATTAAGCCAAGAATAGTATACAGAAAATATATTATATTGATCAATATTTGAATTTATTATAAATAACATCCTACAGGTGAATCTAAAGTTAAACTTAATGATTGTTTATTTTATATCGTTTATAATTCATTGTTACAATCTAACTTCAAATCTTTTAGGTTTAAACCTAACAGACCTTAATTTTGTATTTATATAAAAATTTAATTATCATTATATAATTTTAATTTGATTGATGAAATTAAATAAATGCTTAATAGATAAGAAAATATATAAAAAATTGCCTGGTAGTCTTAATTTAATAGTATAATATAATTATTGATAGTGGTTTTTCCATTTTGAAAATATAACCTTTTTAACATAATTACTATCTATATAAAATAATTTATAAAAAGTCATTAAATTCTTGAGAAATAACTATATAGAAGAGTAGATAAAAGATTATATTAAATCACTTAATATTTTTTTGTATTTATTTTAATTACTAGTATAGATTTGTATATATCTCTAGGTTCTCTTGATGTAATTAATCAATGTTCTCTACAATGCTCTATATATTTTGATTAGGATTAGTGTGTCTTAGATTACTTGAGATAGTAGGTTATGTGACTCTTTGAATAATTTTCTTGTCTTTTTCTGATAGTAGAAATTTTAATGAGAAAGTATCAGTTTCTTAGAATTGTAATTTGAGTGATTCCATAAAAACTCTGTCTTTCATTTTCTTTTCTTCATTACGATTAAGTATACAAGGATCAGCTTCATTTAATTCTTTACCTAATTTACGTACAATTAAATTATCTCTTGTCATTTAAATAGCATCCATTAAACGATTTACATTACGATCACTCCATAAATCTACTACTCCCATTGAACCTTCATTTGCAGCATCTCCAAAAACATCTCTAACTTTTTTAATTAAAGGTTGTAAATAGTAATTATTCTTTTTTTCATGAGTTCGAAAACCAAATTTAAGAAAAGTTAATCTTTTATTTTTGGATTATTTATTTGCTACTCCAAATGTTTGATCTCTTTTAACTTAGATATCTGTTTTCGGAATTTCTTTCACTTATTTGTATGTTAATAGACCTCTCAAATGTCCTAAAGCAAAACTAGATTTAACATTTTCTTTCAGTATATCAATATTTGGTAAGAGAGAGGGCTCACTTTTCTATTTAGGTTTATGCTTTCTTTATGATTGCGATAATTATTTCATTTAATAAAAATATTTTAGAAATTAATTTAATTATATCTATGTTTTTTAGATAAAATTAATTAAGTTATAAAAATTAAATGAAGATGTAATTGTATAAGTTTATCCATCCAATATATAAATAAATAATGAATTAAATTGAAATTAACAATTTCTAAATAATATTAATTATTATCTCAAAATTTTACTAATTATTGAATTTTAGTAATAAGATTATATATCAAATGTCTTAATTTTCATCTTGATCTGCTTAACTAGTACTTTCTTAATTTTTACCTACATCATTTATTTCTTTTTAACTAGTTTTTTCATTTATGTCAATGACTCTATCATTTTCTTGTAATTTCACTTAACTATTATTCTTGGAAATAAAAAATTGTTTTGGCTCTTCATTATATTCAATATTTTCAATTTTTTGTTTTTCTAAATTATTTTCATCATCTTGTACAATCTTCATATTCTATATATTCTTCTTCTATTCAGATACAGATTATTGTTCTTCTGTTGGCATCTCTATATCTTCCTATATTGTATCCTATTTCTTTGCTCTGCTATACATCATAAATCGTCTCTCTCTCTAACTAATAAACCCTTGAGAAGCTGGTTATTATTGATCAGCGCTATTTGATCTAGAATTTCTCTGACTTCTCATTTATCTCTATTGATTAATCCTCTACTATTCATGTTATGCCTATTGTTCTAAATGTTTAGCACTCTTCAGATCAATTTTCAACTATAAAGGTGGCATCAACTTTCTGGCTGGATCAAACAATTTATGCAAAAGATAATAAGACATTGTTTTTTTTTCTATCATTTAAACCTAAATTACAGATGAAACACTACTTCTCTAAAGAATTCAAATATTTCTATATTGGATGCTCTAGAATTAGTATCTAAAAGTGCAGAAAGAGAGTTTATCAATTGTCTTTGAAATTGTCTCAATTCACTATATAGATTACATGCTAGTTTTTTGAGAAGAAAATCATGAGGAAAATTAGATAATGCAGTTTTTAATTAAGGGACAAGTGATAAACCATGATTTACTAAATTTTCTAATTTAAAACATTCAACAACCAAACTTCTATTAATTACATACTCTTACTTTGATTACAATATTTACTTTCTGGGATTATTATTTCTATTCCCCTTTATTTCTTATACATTTAATGCTAACTTCTATAAATATTATAGAAATGGAATCTATATATTATCAAGCAACCAGACTTCACTTGTTATTTACTTGAAAACAAAGGTTTCAGGTTTAGTTGTTGGTCTACATTACTATCTACATTACTTATTGAAATAAGCAAAATTAATCTTTGAGAAGTTTTAGGCGAATTCATCACTAATGTTTAATACTTAATGAATTGTGATTAACATCTTCATTTTCACTGTATATAGTTACAAACTTTAATCTTAATAAACCTTGAAATAATCAGTAATATTTTATTCATCAGTTAGAAATGGAATCAGAATTTCTACATCTTCCTATTTAAAAACAAAATTATCTCTAGCTAAACTCGATTTCGTTAAAAAGCATTGGAACTCTGATTAACTCTGAAATAGTTTCTTGAATTTCTTTATCATATAATTAATAATATAATTACTAAAAAAATATAAAAGTGTCCAAAGTTTATTTTTATTTATTTATATAATAATACTCTCATAATTCAAGAACATTAAAAACATATAATTATACTTTATACTTAATCTATATATGAATTAGTGTACTCTTAAATTTAATGAAAAAAGGTATGAATTATATTTCATAAACCAACCTTATCTATATTATGTAAGAAGATTTTAAATTAATTCTTGAATTCTATTTAAAATTAAGAATCCAAGATATTCTTAAATAATAAACATCAATCAATTTTAATATCAATAAAAGTTGCAAATTATTAAGTCCATTATTAAGCCTTTTCAAAATATTCTGAGCAATTCTCTTAATATTACTAGGCTAATTTAAGATTCAATGGATTTTACGGATTAGGCTTTTAAAAAAGACTCAAAATCTCTAATAACACTCAAAGGTTTTAAATATTCATTTACTTTTTTTTACACCAATATTTTCTGACCATTCCTTCTTTAAAGTATTTAGAGCAATACAACCTTATTGATTTATATTTAGATGGTATATTTTATTCAATATACGAAATTTTGGAGGAATTTTTGGATATTCAATTGGAAATTCAACATGAATGAAAAATTACCCTTTTTCATAAGGACCCAATTTTGGACCCTTTATTACAATCTACCAACTATTATTATTCAGGATTTTTAAATCTATTCCACTATCACAAAGTTCCTTGCATTCATTAAATTCCTTTTGTAATATTTAATTCATTTCTTAATTCATAAACTAAAATGAATTTAATAAATATTCTTTTATTTTCAAGCAATTTTCATTTCAATAAATCAAATCAAATATACAAATTGATTTTGTACTTACAAACAAATTATATTTTTTATTAATAAAATTTTACATGAGTATTAAGATTATAAAATAGAATATATAGATTTATGATTCCATCGATATTAATTACTCCAATCTTAAATTAATTTAGGTATCTAAAACCGTTTCATTTAACAAATTGTATATTATCTTAAATTCCAAAGAATTTAAATGTTTTTTATGGTAGACTCTCACATTAATCAAGTTTGTAAAGTATACAATATGTTATCAGACGGTTTGATTATTCAAAGTAATATAACCCTCGTTACTTTGGTTATAGGAATTTTATTGTCCTAATGATTTATATAGGCTTGAAAATAGTTCTGAGTTTGTAATCAAAACCATTATTTTTAAATTCTTATAAAATTTAAGGATCTAATAATAAACTTGCTAATTTCATTCAAATATCGAATAATTCAGTTTTGAATATCATCTGTTATTTGTTTAATCGTTATATTATTATTAAACAGATAAATTTTTTAAAATAACTAAAATTATGACTATTAGTTCTATTATAATATCATTTCTATTTGAAGTAATAAATAATTATTCTTATTTATATAACTATAATATATTCATTTTTATTTCTATTCAATTGATAAGAATTAGCTTTAATATATCTAATTAATTATTTGAGACTTAAAAATTGATTAATTTAATAATGATTTGTATAAATGCCAAATACCAATTATACATGTTGACGCATTCAAATCTTGGAGTATTAAAATTTCCCGATTTAAAATGAAGCTCTAAAAATTAATACTAATTAAATATTTGGATCGAAATTGAAGGACTACAATTTATTTTTGTATAAACATATTAAAAAAATATACAATTCAAATTTATGATTCAATTACTCTTTAATTTATCTTCTTAAACTTAATCATTTTGTCATGTTTTGGATATACTATTGGTAAAGGATCTTTATTTAATTATGAAAGATCAATCAATGGGAGGAAAGGTTAATTATTTTCAAGTTGTGTATTCTTTTTACTATATAACATCATTAGACGTTGTTTATTTTAGAATTAAAATCTTTGTTTCATAGATTTCTTAAATATTTTGTTTTCTTTTTATTTTATTAAATCAATTTCTAAGTATTACAAACTCATTGTTGGAGGATCAAGCGTAGATAATCTACGTCTGACATCACCATTTTAGATTGACTGAGAGTTTTCATTGTTAAGAGTTCTACTTCGAAATTGTACTGTCTTTCTTTGATCATTTAATCGATTAATAATTTCCTTAATATTATATTGCATAAAATAATTAATTGCATAAATCTAAAATTAATAGCACTAGAATCCTATTAAATTAGAGATCTATTTTAGAGATCTATTTTAGAAATTGAAATATATATAAAATTAAAAATTAAAATAGTAGACTATTGATTTCTATATATCCTTTAAATATAATATGGTATCATATTGTAAATTAAAAAATATTAGTAAATAATAACATAAAAATCATTGAACATAATTAAGTTTCAAAGAATTAATTTTTTAACATATATGCAAGAATTATTGCTTTTTGAGATTTGTAGGTTATTCTTCAATCACTAATTTTAACTTGAATTGATTCAAATAGAATATTGAATTTTCAAAATGTTAGACTACAAAAATACATATTTCCAAGTATAATACTAAATATGTTAAGAGTAGTATGGCACCTTCTTATACTCCTTATAATTAATCCTATTCTCTCACATTTAACAATTAAAAGTTCAATTAATTCTATAATAAAGAAATGGAGTTTCTTAATAAAGGAAGCATTAGGATATAATGACTATGAACTTCTAATTCACTTTAATCAAATACTGCTGCAAATTTTTAATCTTTAAGCAATTCATTTAATATGGTCTCATCTTTATAAATTGAGTCCATCTAAATTATAAAATGTATATATTTACTAATTTTTTGAAAGAAGTTTTAAATGTATCATACATATTATTACTTTAATTTATAAAATCATTCTTCTTTGTTTAATCTATAGTAGAATGATTCTAATTCAAAATAAATTTAAGTTGTTTAGATTTGAAAATAGCATGTTTTATAGTAAAGTACAATAATTTTTCTTTTTATCTTCCTTCAATAAAAAAATCAAAATGATCTATAATTTTAGCTATTCTTAACATCAATTTAAGTAAATTAAGTATATTCTAAACAACATCTCCATAATTTATGAATTCTTATCTTAATTTTAGATTCTTACTGGTTTGTTATCTTTAGACAGAAAGATTTGAATATTATTCAGAATAACTAGTTTTTGCTCTATTTTCTAAATTTCCTAATTGAGAATTAATAACTGAAAATTAAATCGACTTTCTAGATGGTCTAACTTAAAAACATTTGAATAAATCATGTTCCAATAATTGATTACAATCATATCTCTTATTCTCTTCTAATTATAAACATTAAATAATGAGGTCTTTTGCATTTGATGATATCATTATGTTTTTAGAGAATTGAATTGGAGTTGTTGTCATTACTTTAACAAATTCTTTTTCTGTACCTGCCTACCAAGGTACTTTTCCTAAGAAAATAAAGAAAACATTACCATTCAGAATTTAATAAAACATCACTCCCAAACTCCAAACATCACTCTTTTCTGAATATTTATTTTCAATTAAAGCTTTAGGAGCCATATAAAGAGTTGTCCCAACATTATATTATACTTTTTCCATATGAGAATGGACCATTTTTGAAAATCCATAATCAGCAATCTTATAAATTCCTTTCTTTATTAAAATATTTGAAGGCTTTAGATCTCTATGGATAACTCTTTTTGAGATTTAGTCTTTGAATCCTGTCAAAATCTAATAAAAGATTAAGACAGCTTCATTCTCAGGAATATATCCTCTTTTAATAATGAGATCTGCTAAATCACCTTAAAACAATTAAAATAAGTTTTACCTTAATTGCAGTATTCAGTTATGATATATGTAAAATTATTATTTTAACAGTAAAAATTCATTTTAACAATGTTGATTGAATCTAAAATTTGTAAAGCAGCGATTTCCTATTGCAATAATTGTCTCTCTATTTCATGCTGTATTTTTGAGTGATCACAAACCTTTATTTGAAGTATTTCCATACTTTTATTGCAACAATTTCTCCATTCATATCATTTTGACCTTTGAATACTTGACTCTTATATCCTGATCCAATTAAATCATCTGGATTGTAACTGTAAACACTCACTTTTATTCTCTTTTGGTTATTCATACTATTATTAATTAATTTCTTTATTTATTGTTATTCAATCAAATTACAAATTTAAGTGAATTTAATATAAAAATACTAAACTACTAAATTAAGCAATTTAGTAATTACTATTAATTTTAGATTTTATTCATAAATTATTATGGAAAACTTTTTGTAAGTTTTTATAAATTTTAGGTAAATTAGAATTTGTGTTTTTAGTCTATGTATTCATATCATAATATATCTTTTAAAGATGGAGAATTTAAATCAATCTATTTTATAAATGTATAATTAGTAGTTAAATTATTCTAAATAAGTTTTTATTAAAATTACTTTGTAGATATCTATAGACTTAAAATAATATTTTTTTGATATTAATAAGAGACTATCTATCAATGTAATAATATAGAATAATTATATTTTGAGACAATTAAATTAGATTCTGATTACTCAAACAATTTCTTGTCTGACAAAGATGGAAACAAATTGTTTGATTATATGATTTTACAAGGTTTTTTTGTAATAAATATTTCTAAAGGTATTCATATTAAATACCTTCTCTAAAGAGTTTATAATTGTTAATTAGTATATTTTATAAAATGAAATCTCCTTAAAAAGATTTTGATTCAACATAAATTGATAAAAAGGTGAGTTCCTTTTGGTAATTTAAAAACATATTAAACTTACCTCCAAACATAAGTTTTGATAGATTCAATGTGTATTCTGAAAAGAAGAAAACGTTCAAAGTGATAGAGATAGCTAAAATGAAGAGTTTAATATTTAAGAAGAAGAATAATCAGGTATGACGAATATCTGATTTTAGACTGGATTTATGATAGTAGATATAACAGATTGCATTATATCAATAGTCGAAAACCATCATATTGGACATGGGCTTTCTTTTACTAAGTCAACCTTTAAGTTTCTGATATTTGGGTCTTAAATTCTTGATTGGTTTGAATCACTAAAAAAATATTGTTATCAGACAGAATTTAGTAATAAATATGAGTTATAGAATTTACTAAATAGAGGATCATCATACAAGGTATCAAATTTATAATAATAAATTAGGTATACGATGCAATTAATATCTTCGAATAAACAAATTATACTGTGAAAGTATATGAGAAATAAATATTAACAAAATAATCTGATATAGATGCAATTAAAAAGGAGATTTAAATATTTAGATTGATGAATCATTCTGGAGTAGTAAATTTAATAGAAGTATTTGAAAATGAATAAGAATTCCTTATTGTATATGATTCATTTGAAGGAGGCACATTAACAGATTTGATAAAAAAATATCAGATTCCAGAATAATAGGCAATTAAAATAATATTCAGATTGCTTAATTCAACAAGTTATATTCATGAATAGAGTGTTCTTCATAGAAATTTAAAACCAGAAAATATTTTAGTAAAGAATCCTTTGGCACCAAATAATGTTTAAATCAGTGATTTTAGTCTTGCAGATTTCTTTAGAAGAGATGTTAAATATTTATTTACACGTTGTGGTACTCCTGGTTATGTTGCTCCAGAAATTTTATAAGATAAAAGTTATGATTTTAAGGTAGATGTCTATAGTTTAGGGGTTATCTTTTATACTATGTTATCTGGAGGTATTTCACCCTTTCCAACCAAAAGTTATGATGAAAGGATTTTTCTCAATTATCATGGTTAAATAGATTTCTCTATAATTGATGCATCATCTGATTCACTTGATTTATTAAAATAAATGCTTGAATTCAATCCATAAAAAAGGATTAACTCTTCTTAAGCTATTTGGCATCCTGTATTCAAAGGATTACATAAACTTAAAATTACAAGCTTAGAATCAGAAAGAAGAAATTCTTCAATTAGATTAACTATTAAATAAAGTTTACCTCCTAAAACTATAGAGAATCTAAAATTAATTCCATGTCCCATAAATTAATTACCTCCTTCCTCAAAATAATATTAGAGAAGATAAAAATTTAGAATTACATTTAAAAATAGCCGTCAGACACTAAGTAATGCTTCATCTCCTTTAATGTCACCAGGAAGGAAATTATTTTCAACATAATCACAAAAAACACTCTTTTCTAATTTCACTTGAAATATTGAATCACTAATATTTGATTATATATTATCTTATGTATGTTTACATTTATAGAATAATATTATTAAAAATATATTTTATATAAATTTATTTAAAATTAATGTTGAAAACATTTCATATTTAATTCATTTATCATTCATTAGAACTAGATTTATAGTTATTCCTCTATAAAATATTTAATTTAGATAAATCAAAATGTTTTTGAAAAGATATTATTTTATTGTTGTAAACTAGAAAATTTATTGAAGAAGGCTTTCAAAATAAAAGTGCAACTAGATAAGGATGATTCTAATCTTATTAATCCTAAAATTGATTATGTATCTGTTGATTAGTAATTTAAATAATTCTTTATAACAAAATCAAAGTTGCAGACATTCATAGAGGAATTCTTCAATTAGAAAAGAACTATTACAATTGAATATTTTATTTTATGATTTAAAATCTTGAATTTACACATAATAAATCATGATTTAATAATAAAATTATAGCTTTAATTTAGTGATTCTATCAATCTTTAGGTTATTGTAATAAATAACTTATAAAGTTAAACAAAATTAAGATATATTTTAAGAGTATTGATAATGCTCAATAAATAATATATAAGAATATAAAAAAGCCATTAAGTTTTCTGTTTATAAAATAAAATAAGATCACATAATTAATATTCTTCAACATTTTTTGTGTCTTAATAATTTGAATGAAATTTCATAATATAAGCTAGTAAATCGATTAATAATTATACAGGATGGAATCTTTGAAGATACATAATTATATGTCTATACTTTTTGAATCAGATTAACCTGTCTGGAGAAAAGTTGATTAAAATATTAATTTGAATGAATTTACTAGAGAAGAGTTTTTTTAATATTCAAAAAAGTATAAAGAATATAAGAGTAAGACATTTGCTAAGAAGGATTCAATTATTGTGAAATTTGGAAAGGGAGATGTATATTTTATAATTTAAATTAGGATGATATTATGTATTGTAATGTAAGCAACTTTATGTTAGAAATTACCAATCATCAAAAATTAGGTTTTGGAATCAAATTAATCTCAAATAATCATTGTTTTGAACTTTTTGGTTAAATTGAGTAATGGAATCATGATCTTAAAAAATATTGTATTCAGTCCAATCTTAAAACTAAATATACAATAGGGAAAAAATTGGGAAATGGAAGCTTTGCAGATGTAATTTATAAATTTAAACATAAGGTATATCTTCTTATTCACAATGAGAATAAGCAAGAGTTTGCTGTCAAAATATATGACAAGTCATCTAATAAATTTGATTTAACTTGTGTAAAATAAGAATTAAATATCCTAAGATAAATGGATCATCCAAATACAAGTCAAATCATAGAAACATATGAATCATCCAAATACTTATATTTAATTCAAGAGTTTTAAAAATATGGAAGTCTTTATGATTACCTCTTAAAAAATGAGGTTTCAGAAGAAGATGCCATAAAAACTACTTATAAATTATTAGAAGCCTTAGTTAGTATTCATTCAAAAGGAGTTTTACATAGAGACATTAAACCTGAAAATATTTTACTTCGTAAACCAAATCTTGAAGATATTATTATTTCAGATTTTGGATTAGCTGTCTATTATAATGAAAATGGGAAGTATAATCATTAAAGAGCTGGTACTCTAGGTAATATAGCTCCAGAAATTCTGAAAGATTAAAATTATGATTAGAAAGTTGATGTTTATGGAGTAGGTATAATACTTTATTAAATGTTGACTTCTAAATAATCCCCCTTCTATAATCAAAACTACCAAACTATGTTATAAGAAAATCAAGAGGGTTTCATAGATTATTCGTAAATCAAATCCTCATCATAAATTATTAATTTACTTACAAAAATGCTTGATCCTGACCCCTTGACAAGATATACAGCAATTCAAGCTAAGTAAGATTAGGTATTTAAGAAATATAATCGTTAAACTATTATAATAAAGAGAAAGAAAATAGTTTAGGATTAAACTGCTTCTAGTTTTAGTCCAAGAAGCTGTTCTATTAAATTCAGTCCATCCCCATTATAAACTCCTCCGATAATTGTTTCAAGCCCTAAAAATTGTTCTCAATTCAATAAGAGAATATTGGGTCTCCCATTAAGATCATAACATGAAGATAGAAGATAATTTTTTTCTCCGAATTCTTTTATCAATAGTGGAACCCCTTACAATTCGAAACGAAAACATTACAAATTGTCAACTCATCAAACTAGAAAGAGTATTTATTAAGGGATTGTATCTTAAAAGGCTGCATTTTGAGATGATTGTAAATTCAATTTGATTCTTTGATTTTTATTTATATACATAAATAAATATGATAATGTGGTTTAATATATATATATTTTTAATTATATGTATTATTTAATAATAATCTTTATTGGAATAGTTTGGTATTGTTGGAGAGACAATATAAAGTGTAAATTTCCTATAACTGCAAAGGATACAATATTAATTACAGGAGCATGTATGGGATTAGGTAAGGCTTTGGCAATTGAATGTGCAAAAAAAAAGTGTAAATTAATCCTTTTGGATTTGAGATCGGATTTATCTTTGGATTTGCTTTAAGATATAAGAAAAGAAGGAGGTGAGGCTTAATTTTATAGATGTGATTTAAGTGATTTATAATCAACAAAAGAATTAATTTCAATAATAAAATAGAAATATAAAGTCACAATTTTAATTAATAATGCTGGAGTGGGAATATTTAAATTATTTGAAGATGAAACTATTGAAGATGTGATTAAAACAAATACAATTAATTATCTTGCTCCAACAATGCTTACTAAAGAATTTATTAAAGATAATATCAATCATATTGTTAATATTGGTTCAGCTGCATCAATTGTTTAAGGAATGAAGATAACTGCTTATTCAGCTAGTAAACATGCAGTATGGGGATTTCATAATGCTTTAAGAATGGAATTAAAATATTAAAAAAGTAATGTTAGAACAACACTAGTTTGTCCATGGGGAATTAAAACTGGAATGGTATATAAAAATGATTATTATATAATAGATTTAAGGATTAAAAACTAAATTGGATTATTTTTTACCTATGATGACTCCTGAATATGTTGCATAGTGTATAATACAAGCAATAGAAGCAGGAAGGGAAATTATATTTATATAATGGTATTAATTCTATATTGCTCACATATCAAGATTATTATCAAGTAAAATTGTGGATTGGTTTATTTTGTTTGTTTAAGCAAAACATGTTCATGAATTTAAAGGTAGATATGGATGATTTTTGAGTTTTTCATTGATATTTATAATGAATTGAGATAAATTTAATCTAAAGGTCTAATTATAATTATATTGATATATTTAAAATAAATTTGTATATTTTTATAATTAATTGAGTTGAATTTATCAATAAAAAACAATTCTAGTTTTATAACAAAAACATAAATTATAGTAAGATTATACGATCTATTCGAATAAAAGATATTAAAGTGAATTTTCAAAAGTTTATAAATATAATAGAGAATATTATTCATAAATAAATGTAGATTGAATAGATTAGTTAGAATAAATAAAAAAAGAAATTATGTAGTAGAATGTAGAGGAAAAATAATTTGGAGAATAGATATCCAACTTAATTAAGAGGTAAAATCATTTTTTTATAATAGAAGAAAATAATAAAATAGAAAATGTATTTGAAAATGATGGGTGTAATTTGTTTCAGAAGGTAGATACATTTAGGGAATGAAATATATAATATTCTTTAAATACCAAAATAAAAGTCTTGTTATATTATGATATCACTAAAATAAACATATTGCATAAAAAAAAGAGAAATTTGAAAATATTAAGGTAGAATAGAGAAGGAATAAGGAATTTAAAGAGTTTAGATTAAAGATTTAAACTTAGTAACAAGATATGAGATAATTGATGGAGAATGCAGAATCATTATTGTGATAATTATTTATAATTATCCATAAATCTATGTAGAAAATATATTTGATATTATTGAATTAGAAGATGCTTTTTAGTTTGCATCATATTTAGACTATCATATTTACGAAAATTCTTTAAATAAATCATAAATTATTATCTCATATTTATGCAATTCACCTTGAAATTGGGATTAACACTTATATTTTTGCAAGACACATTATGTTATACATGTAGAGTAAAGCATTTCTATAGGGTTAGCTTAAAAATACAGAATACAATTTGTTGACGATCGTTAGTGGTGAGACCTTCCGCTTACCACTTAATGATTATTTTACCGGGGATGGCCTTTAATACTCTATTTCACCCTAAGGAGGACCCTTTGTGTAGAACTAACCATTAATTGGATAAGGAACATTATAAGGAACAATAATTTCATCAACACCTTCAAACATCAATAATAATCCTTACATATAAGGGAATTCTTATTATGCTCTTATTTAAGTTAGCGATACTGATTATTAAATCTAATAATCTAATATTTCTAATGTATATAGCAATAACAATACTTTTGCTAGCATCACCTCAGGAACATGCTACTAAATCAATTTTATATAAGGTAAAGTTGTAGTTACATGCTCACAATAAGGGAAAAATATTATGGAATATATATTTTATAACAAAATAGACAACAACGACAATTTTACATTATTGATTGATACTGTTATTATTACACCTGGATCCTATGTGACTACTTAAACAGCAGGATAATATATAGTTACATATATAAATGAGGGAACATTCTAAAATGGTTCATATTCAGTTACATCCACAAATATTTCTGCTATTCAATTAGTATTAAGTTCAAATGGAAGATATGAATATACATAATATATTCTTCCCTCTATTCTAGATACTAGTAATAATTTGGAGTAAGACTTTTATACAGGGATTTCTTTGAATTAAAATGGAATTTGTAATATTTGTTGTATATTTTAGTATTTGTTTCTACATATTATTCTGGATTTATAGCTTTTAATTTGTAAGATCTTAAAGCACAAAATCAAAATTTCAATCCTTTCAATGTAGGTACTTTGGGTATAAGTTCTTATCAAGCAGATTTCTCAAGTGATTTATTTTATATATCTATTTGGAGTGCTGAAGGTATAATAGCAGGTGTATTTCAGGAAAAAGTTGTTAATATAAATCCAGAAGTAGGAGAATATTTAAGGGTTTTTTAGTTTTAATAATCTTAATTGATTCTAACTTCTCAAATTCCTGTAGTAGAAATGTTTACAACTTAAGTTTTCATAAATAATAGATACATGATTGTAAGTAATAATAATGGAATTTCAGTTTATCCAAGTAATTTTAATACTATTAATGATTGGAAATTGTTATATTACTATAATGTAAATACATTATCTGCTGCATTTGATTACTTGAATAATATTTTAGTAGCTGTTTCAGGTTAAAATGTTAATGTCTATTAATTCAGCAATCCAATGCTTATAGCTTCATATGTACCTATTAATACAACAATCTAAAATTTCACAATCACTGCTAAAATCAATATGTTTGGTTTCCGAAACATACTTTCATGTGCCACTTTGACTTTATTCTATAATGTCACATCAAATGAAGTTACTTTAGAAATATTTAATGGATTTTAAATTAATAATACTAAAGAAACATATGTTTAATGGGGTCCCTTATTTGATTTATATATGGGATCTACTTAAATTGTGGATATTAACAAAATGTTGATTGGACCTGCTCTTTTAGCTGGACATCCAACAACAAAATAAGCATACTCAAATCTTGATATTTAATTTTCAAATGTTTTATCAACTCCTTCAATAAATAGTCCCTTTAGAATCAATTCTAATATTATAGGTGGATAATAGATATTGTACTCTCAAGTATTTTATGATGTTTCCTTTGTAGAAAATTATCAATATACTGGAGATTAAAGTGACAACTATCTTTAATTGGTGTAGGTTTCAAATTATATTGCTCTTTTTTAATGTTAAGGTTTACAAGATTAACCATGTTCTTTAATAGCTAGCATCCCAGTTAAGGATACATTAGTTGAGCAATTTGCTCTAAGTACATCAACAAATAATTCAATAAACATAGCATATATGTGGAATCATTTTGATATCAATTACAAAACATATACAGGTCATGCTACAATTTGCTAATTAAGTTACCCATATACTGCAAAATATTAAACATGCAGGACTATGGATATGAATTCGAAATCAGTAAATAATTCTAAAGGAATACAAATTGCATTGATTTAAGATAATTTCTATATGCTTTATTCATAAACTTATTATGAAACAAATTATTTTTCAGCTTTCAATCTAATTCAATTTTTGACTCAGACAGATAATATAACTGATCTTTCATCATTTTAAACATATGCAAATACAGAAAACTAAAAAATAAATAGTTTCACTTATAATGTTCCTGTCTATGGAAATATCATATTCCTTAATACTGAATAAACTTTTTTTTCAGATATGGCTGTTTTTTATTATTATGTTGCTGCTATAAATTATAATGTAGATTATTCAAATTCCTCTACTGAATATTCATATTAGTTAGATGAAATCGGAATTGCTTAAATATATGGTAGTATTACAATAACAGAAATTTCTCTTCAAATAACGATTGAAGGAGTTTATCTTTTGGCAATCGTTAATCCTGGATAATCTACTTTACTATTTTGTCCAAAGAATGATTTTTTGTCATACGTTTGGACATATCAATATATTATATAAAAATTCCCTGCTAATGAATTATAATTGTATGGAATTCAAAATATAGTTCAAGTGGCTTCCTCAGCTCGTTTCTTATATATTATGGCTTAACCTACCAATTAAAATACATATTAAATTTATGTATACAAGAATACTCCATCAATTTTGAATGCCTTATATTATGTTATTTCGAGTGATGCAAATGATCGGATAGTCAATGCTCCATTTAGTGTTACTAGTGCTATAAAATATGATGCAATCATATTTAAATCAAAAGGAAATGAAGGATATCGTAATAGTCTACTTTTAACTGAATTCTAATTTACAGTATAATGTAATTTGAATAGCAATTTCTAAGAATAAATAGAATATAGTTATGTAATATTTAAGGTTTCAAGTTAATTACAAACTGCTTCATTACCAGAATCTGCATAAGAATATTAGGCAACTTTTCAATCTGTGAATTTAATTTCTTTTGCAAAAGAAGTAAGTACAATAGGAAATGTTAGAAATTTATCATCATAAGGATTTGTATAAGTGGATCCAAGGTTGTATTTCTAAGGAAATATATAAAGTTTCTAATTATCAAATGGAACTAATTAGACATCTTTCTATTATTTTAATTTAACTTCGCCTGTAGAGAAACAACCATAAACTACCAATTACTAGTTTCCAGTGACAGCAGTTTCAGCATATATGTAGATATCAAAAGATAAATTACAAATTCTTTAAAGTGATTAATAAAATTAATATTGGTTCACATTTGTCTAAACAAATAGATTAGTATATGTGACTCCATATGTTTATTATAATCCATCTCAAGATTTTGTTGATAATTCAACAGTAAAAATAGATTATCCTTTGATTTACAAGTTACCTGTATTTGATATATCTCCAAATTCATAGAGATGTCCATTGATATTTGTTGATCAATACTCTAAAGGTGTAGTAAGTGTTTGTGGAACTAATATAAATAATAAATTTGCAGTTTCCTTTACATTATTTAACACCTTTACCCAATAAGTTTAGGAAACAAAGATAATAAAGTTAGATGATGCCTTTCCAACTCTAGGTTAACTTAATTATACAAATAATGGAACATATACACTTTAATCAGCAACATATTTAGATATAGGAGTAGTAGTATTGTAATATTAATACGCTTATAATTTTGGAACATCACCTCCAACAATTATTATATTACCATTTTTATATACTTCTAATTTGAATTAGAAAATTGCTATTTATCCAAACAATTTAAATGTCTAATTTTATTAATTCATTTAACCAATTTAATAAATCTTTTAAGTACCAAATAATACTTAACCTAATTAATTTTCAGTGACTGTATTTTAAATATCAACAGAATATTTTGGTGGATTAAATACTACTACAACAACAAATACAGTATCTCAAATAATGTTTGGATTATTATGTGTTTCACAAATTAATGAGAAATGCTTGTAACAATATCCCTAACAAGCTACAGAGATAATAGGTGATAGTGGAATAGTGATTATAGTTAAACCAGAAACTACTTTATCTTCAGTATTTTTGACAAGTGCAAATGTGAGTTATGAATAAAACTATTCTTAAATTTAATCAGGATAAAATCCCTACTGGCTATCTTTACTACAATTAGTTTCAGGTATTTAATTAATTATAATTTAGATTACACACAATATTCTGTTCAATAAGTAATTTAAGCAGGATCTCCAATAATTGAATCTAATGTAATATCTGTAGTACCCTTAATAGCAGTTAGTTAAGGAACAGCATATATATTTAAATTAGAATTTTAGTTAGGTAACGGTCAATATCTCCAATCCAAATATGCTTGTACTCTTCTTGGATTATCTGACAAGAATCGTATTTTGTAGGTTTCAGCAAGTAGTTCAAACACTGGTCAATATCAAGTAGTTGTAATAGTTGCCAATCCTACAACTTAAATTAATAATTAAGTTTCACTGCTAAATTATGGATTTATCAACCAGTAAATTTTATATTCAATTTTGTAGGTAATGTAATTTAAACCCTACAGCAATAATATCACCAAAGCCTATATTGATAAAACAAGAATTGGAAATAATTGTTACAGCCATAGGATCTACAACTTATGTTTCAACAGAAGCCATTCCTATTCTTGCATTAATGTAACCACCTTCTTTATATAATTAACCTACTACTGGAATAGCAAGAACTTTAATAAGTGATAATCAAGTTATTACATTACTTGATACATGTCCTTATCTTACTATTTCAGCTTATCCTAATTATAATATTAAAGGAGGTGTCACATTAGATTCTAAAGGATTATTCTCTAATGTAACAGAACCATTAATTACATCAATTTCAGCTATGAGCATTTAGACTTACATCAACAATTAGTTGGTTTCAGGAAAAGGAGGTTCAGCAATCTTTAATTTCACCATTTCTAAAATTCCCTTAAATCCAGATTTCCCAGATTCTGTTTGGGATAGAAATTTATGGGGTTAATTCATTTGGGGAACCTTTCTATTTGTTATTATCATAGGGGTAGTAGGGTACTTATTTTATAAATCGTAGCCATTGCCTTATGATAGATTTTGATATATTTAATATATCCAAATAATATATTGTATCAAATCATAATTCTTTATAATATGTTTTTTATTCTCACTCTATTCCTTAGAAATCGACTTGACTTACTCTTTATTCTTAAATATAGATTAATATATTATCTTCAATAAGTAATTAATATTCATATTTAAATTGATTAATTTTATTTTTGAATTTGATACTACAAAAAGACTCTCGCATTGATGGTGACAATATATATTTGAATGCCATCCCATATAGGTTTTGTTAAATTCACAAATTTGAATTGTCTACTTTAGTCTTCAGTAAGATCAGATATTAATTATATCTATTTTTGTATAGTAACCCCTGAAATATTTAATGAAGAAATGTAATTAAATTTAAGAGTTAATCAATTGATATATATAGAATATAATAAAAAATAAACAATTTTTCTAAACAAATTAAATGATAGAAATATATTAATATTATTAATAGAGTAAGTAATTTCAGATAATTAATTATACGATAGATTGGCATTCATCAATAATTAGATCAATATCTCTTTCAGTTTTCATAATTTCAAATTTGTGAATTGAAAATTTCATTGCTAATTGTATAATGTAATTAACATTTAATTTTAATAATTTAAGTTATTAAACTGAATTCTTTCTAATATTATCTTATTTATTTTTAATTTTTAATTTTTGATCAATTCTAGTTTATAAGAGTTCTTGATAAATTTATTCATGAAATACTGAATAATATAGATCAATTTCTCTTTTTACTGATTTACTATGTTTATTTTTATTCCAATCAACAACAAGTGTTTTAAATTTCAATCTCTTAATTTTTTCATAAGATTCTTATTTTTTTTTTATAATAAAAGATTATACTAAATTTTCTTCTTCTACAACCTTACCAAATTTATTCATCAACTTTTATAAATAATTATTAGTTTCAAACATATTAGTTTAAATTGTCTAATGACTTCTAGTAGCAATTAATTCCCTTATAATTTTATAATCTGGATCAGCAACTAAGGCACCTCTTCTTTTCTTTGTTCTTACTATCATTTATTTAATTCTGTCAACAGCCTTAATATATATATATATAAAGTATATATACCAATCTAAATTTCTCTCTCAATAATTTTTTTCTAGCTTACTTTTAACCAACAACTGATAACATTAAATCTTATTAGACACTAATATAATTTCTACAATCTATTTTTGATTTGAATTATTATCTATTTTCACTTGATCTTCTTACTTGTTGTGTTTAAACAACCTTACCTTCTACAATTATGGCTGTGGATCTTTTAAGTTTAACAGCTTATCCTAAAGTTTAATGGATTGATAACTATTACTTTATTTTTATTCTGCATAATCAGATAATAGTATTTTCCTTCTTTTATACATCTAATATAATTCAAAAAATTGAGTTGAATTTTATTTGATTAATGATTCAAAAAATCTACCTGGACACATAAGAACAACACTTTTTGTAACAGCATGAGCATGCCATCTTCTTAAAGTCTATTCTATTGATTCTACTTCTCCAAAGACTGTTCCTTCCATTACTCTAATAATACATTCTCCAGAAGCATCAGATAATCTGACATCACCATTTAGAAGATAATAAAAATCAGAGGAACTTTAACCAATATGATATATAGTTGAATATTCATCATATTTTGCAAAAGTACAATAAGGTAATACCATAGTAGAGAAGTTAATATCATTAGCAATGAATGGAACCATTTTCAATATTTCTCTATGAGTTGATGCTATAATGTATTATCTTATACTCCAAGGCAATCCTTAAACCATCTCTATAGTATTACGTGCCCAAAATGGATTATGAGATATATTAAATTTAGAAAATTATATTAATTCTTTGAGTACTTCTTCAATCATAAATGTTTAATCTCCCAATTCCTCCAATAAAATTAATTAATCTTCATATTCTTAACGTGGATTAACATTTACTAAGATGCATGTTATATCACCAATAGTAAATGAATAAAATCCAACTCCAATAAGCATCCATATTATTTAGAGAAAGAACTCAAAAGATGTATGAGCAGCAACATCTCCATATCCTATCACAGTCACTGTTTATATTGCCCAATAGAAACAGATTATATACTATCTTTCTGTATTTAAATCATAAGCATTCTCTCTTATAACCCATGTATCTTATTTAAATTCATCAATTCTAGCACTCCAAAACCATAAACATGCAAAAATGTGAGTCAAAATTACCATATCTATAAATATAGTTACAACTCTTCTAATCCTTAAATCTATATTATAATCTTCTCTATAAGATAAATCTTCATTTACTATTATTTCTTTCTTTTTTATTATATCATTAGCTGTTTGATAATTTTCACGTCTTTCATACATGAAATATTTTGCTATTCTAAATAATCTCAATAATCCTAATATTTAAGTACTTTCAAAATCTTCAAATGGGATTATTGATATTACGTCTATTAAAAACCATCTTTTTATATAATAGGGAATTATTGTATCAAAATTATGTAAAAGAATATTATGCTCATCTATGTGACAACTTATGCAATTAAAAAGGATATCTAATGCAAATATTCCAGAAAGTATTTGAGTCACTATTGTTCCGACTCCCTTAATATTTTTAGCTACAATACTTGGAATGCCAATTAAAAAGGCAGAATTATTGAGGCAATGCAATGCAACCCTTTCATTAAAACTATCCATATGATAAACAATTTATCATCTGGGTACAAAGGGAAAAAGTTGCGATGCCTATATTTGTATTCCATATGTTCTGTCTTCAATTATTCAGCATACTAACGAAGTTCCTTAACAAAATTCATCGCATGAATTAATTTTCTACTTATTTGACGAAATTCACTTTTTGCATTTCTCCTCTATAGTTAAGAATGACTAACAAAACTTAACTTCAGATGAGAGTCTGTTCTTGATAATGTCCTTCTTGATTCAATTGAAGGTGGATTATAAAGTGGCAATCTATTCATTACATTATTTCTAATACAAATATCTAGAAGTCTTAGCTATATGAAGCCTCTTTATTTAATTTGATCCATTTTTATTTCCACTTCCAGATGTAACTTCATTTATAGGAGAATCATCGCCACTTATTGGATATATTTACATTTTCTAAATGTTTTTATTATTTATTATTGCATTCTCAAAATAAATTAGAATAAGTTCTTTATTACTTCAAACCATTGATAATCCTTTACCTTTACAAAAACATTTTTTATTCAAATTAAAAATAATATACTCTAAAGATCATTCATAAGTGTTAATATTCTATCCTCAAGTTATTTTTTTTATATTTTGAGAATTCTAGTAGTGTTTCTTGATCTCAAATATTCACGATACTTATATATATGTATTTAAATAGATGTAGAAATAACTCAATAAGGGATTAATAGCATTTCAAATATAATTTAAGTTGCAAAATAATATTAATTGACTAGTGTAACTTATTAATTAATTTTCGACAAAAAAAGATTATATATGATAGAAGTTTGATACAATTAGACATAATCTCACTTGATTTATTAAGTATTTTTTATTTTGAACAATAGGGAATCTTAAAATAGAAAATATTCAAAAAACTATAAGCTTAAGTTTATTAATAATAATTTATTATATCATTATCAATTTAGATTGAAATTCAAATATATATATTATATATATGTAGTGAGATCATAAGCATTTATAAATATAAAAAAATCTACAATAAGTAGAAAGTAAATATCCGTTTTAGATTAATTATATAACCAGATTATTAGGATTATTTTAAATCTAAAATTTTGATTTGTTTATTAGAAATATATTAAATATATAAAAGTTTTAATAATAAATTTTAACTCTTTTCTTTTAATTATAGAAGAAGAAAATAGAATTTAGATAAAACAATATAATTTTTATTAGTTTAGATATTTATAAACAACACAGGATTTCATTCTTCATTAACTTCTGCATTCTATTCTTAAGATTCTATTTTTGCTTTTAATTTTTGATCACCCTTTCTAAGCTTCTTTCTTTTCTTTAATGCTAATGTACTGAGATCTTATTATTAAATGAAAACCTTTCCTCTTTTGTCTCCTACTTCATCATAAACAATATTTTTTTCCTAAAATAATTAATAAATCAATTTACATGTGGTTTAGCTTTTGGTTTAGGTTAACGACAAGCTTTTTTGAATAATTCATCCTCTGCCCATTTAGTTCTTCTAATTTCAAAAATACTTCTTGGTCCAATTTCTTGTATTTTAATTCCATCTTCATTAATCTATTTTTATAATACTGTTATTGCTAAAGTAGAGTCATCAGTAGCAGTAATGCTTATGATTAAATGTATTTCTTATGACTTTATGTCTTAAATAGGAACATTTTCAAAAAAGAAATCAGTAAAAAGATTATGCAATTTCATATGATTTGGATTAAATCCAAAAACATCACCGTTAAATATAATTAATGGTCTTGCATGCGTAGGAACTTCAACAGAAGTATCAAATTCCTCTTGACTTTTGAATTCTTTTAGATGTAATTCAACCATATCTAATAGTTTTTTATCAAATGTTCTTCCAATAATAAGATTATCTGGACGTTTCTTAGAATTTGATACAAAACAAAACATTGAACATTAACTTCTTTCACAAAATGTTTCTAATTATTTAGAATCTTCAAATGGTTAGATTTCATGATTCTTATTATATGTTGTACTAAAATCTCTTTTTATCATATGCCATTCATGTGCCAATTATCTTACACTAAGAGAAGTCTTAGGACCTCGTATGAAGAGAGTTTGTTTTGGACCTTCAACTAATTTAGGTTCACGAGACTCTAGAATTCTTTTGCCTTTATGAGTCTTAGCTCCTCTATGTGTTGTTTCTTCTTGATCAGACATTATAATTTTAATTTAAATTAAAGAATTTTGTAATAATAAATTAAATTATATTATATATAAGAAATTTACTACTTTATTAAATGTCAATAATCACTTTCTTCACTTTCCACTTCATCATCTTCATGTTCTGATTTGATATCATTATCTTCTAATGCCATTAAATTTCTTTCTCGTTCTCTATAATTATAAATTATTAATTATACTCTTATTTCCTTTCTTCCTCTAATAATTTCCTTTGTCTAGCTTTGATTTCTTATTATATTCTTAATTATTTCAATTATTCTTTCTAAATATCTTTTTATGTTTATGGATCTAATCTTGGTTATTTGAATTTATTTAAAGTTGGAGGTTTTCTACTTTTGAGTTTTTTGATATGATTACTCATTCTTTGTTTAAATTCATCTTCCTTATTAGTATGTAAATCTTTATGCTAGATGATAAAATATTAATAATACTTTTTTTACTAAGAATGATGTTAGAATATCTGTAAATTCAAACAATAATAATTCATATTTAATTATGGATGTGGCTTTGTCTAAAGTCTTTCTTTGATCTTTTTCTGCTGTCTAATCTTACTATTTCTTTCTACGTTTATTTCCATCTTCTCTGACTGTTTAATTAACAGAAGATTAATCAATTTATGAAATTGATTATTAGGTTATTTGTCCTTCATCGGTATCAAAGTTTTTATCTACATAACTTATTAGAATAAGTTTGTCTTATTCTGAAACATTGAGTAACTTATAGATTTATTCTAAATTAATAGTTCTATCAGTAAATCCAAATTGAGTCTCTCTATTTTCAATTGACCATACATCAAATATAGGTTTAACTTCATCAATGAAATCTCCAATTATTATTTTAGGATGAGTTGATTTTTTAGTATCATCCAAAGATTAATTCTGCTTTCCCTTCTTTCTTTCAAAATATGGAGTCAATTTACTGATGATTACTCTTTCGATTGCTCTATGTAAATCAATAAGATTGCCATATTTCAAATATGATAATCTCACAATTAATTCAATAAAATGTCTAAATAGAATGCATCTTCTAGGATCATGAATATCTTCAACTTTCTTTTAAAATGTTACATCTTTTAGTTAGAAATCTGAATAATTGATTTTTTCAGTTGATACACAATCAAAAGCCATTTGTTAATGGAATAAATCATTAAGTTCTTACAAATTAATGTTACTACCTTATCTACTTAGAACATCAATTTCAACGTTGAGTTCTTATCTATCATATTTTAATCTATAATTATTCTTGGATCCTTATAAGAAATTTCTATTCAATTCAGCCAAAGAATAATTTTGATTTAATAATTTAGCCTAAAGATAAATATTAAATTACATCTCTTGCAATTTTCCAAAACCCTTCTAAACTTAAAGAGAAAGTATCTTCATAGAGCAGACTTTCAAATTTATTAGCAAAGAATTTATAATGTGTTTTAAGTGTATAGTTGTGTCTCAATAACATAGTTTAAACATTTTGATCAATTAGTTAAGTGTCTAATTATAATCCTTTATATAAATCAGAGAAATCAATCATATAAGAATAAGGATTAGTTTCTATTGTTTTATTAAGATTGGTTTAAGTTTGATTAGGATTATTGATACCTGCCAATTTTTCAGGTCTCTTTGTAGTATTACCCAATTTATTTTTATCCTTATCTTTATCCTTATCCTTATTATCTTTATTATCTTTATTGTCTTTATTATCTTTTTTTTTATCTTTATTCTCCCCTACTTCTTTAGGATTTTCATTTTATTAAATTACTTCACCACCTGGAGGGGCAATTTCTCTAGGTAATATACCAGTTCTTGACTCATTTTCAGTTGTTGCATAAACCTTAATTAATCTGTCTTATTTAAATTCTCCAAGAATAAATCCACCTGTATCGGTTATAAATAAAGCAACTCCATATTTTAGATTATTCTTCCAACTTCCCATATATTTGGCTCCATTTGCATAATAAAATACTCCAACTCCACTTCTTTCTCCATTTTCCCATTCTCCTTCATATCTATTTCTTAAATATTTAGAACCTTCTCCTTTAGGTTCAATCCATAGATGAACTCCCCAACCATTTTGAACATTATCTTTCCATTCTCCATAATACTTCTCATTTGAATTTAACCAAAACATCACTCCATTTCCTTCTTTCTTATCCATCAAGAAATCACCATCATAATAATTACCAGATGGATAATTCATCTTGCCTTTCCCAGATTTATTGCCTTGATAGAATTGTCCTTCAAATGTAGCACTAAATTTAAAATATTACAATTTTACCCACTTTTGAATGTAATTTTACCAAAACCATGTCTCAAACCATTCTCCCATTATCCTTCATATACAGCTGACTTATCTGCTGTAACAAACTTCCCTTATCCATGTCTAAGTCCATTAATAACTGTGCCAGTATAAGTTGACCCTTCTGGCCAATAATAAGTTCCTTATCCTTCAATCTTGTTGTATGTGAATTCACCCTTATAGATAACCCCAGATGCCCAAGTAAATGTGCCCTCACCTAGATTATTGTAAATTACTAGAACCATGCAACATTCCATTATGAAACTCTCCTTCATACTTATTTCCATTTTTGAATGTAACTTCTCCTTTCCCATGTAATGCTTTGCCATAAACTTAATCAGGCTGATCCAAGATGGCTAAGTCAGCATCCCACTTATCATAAATGATCTTGGCTAAATCCAGAGGGATTATCAGATTTTTTGGATCCTCTTTGAAATTCATATTATATTATAAATATTAATTTAAGTTATTCACTACTATACATATAAATATTAATATTAATTGTAAAATTGTTAGTGTGAACCTTCAAACTCAATCAAAACCCAAACTTTAAATCTTCTTAATCAAAAACATAATAATTTATCATCTCCAAATAACAAATATCTTAAACTCTTATCATCTCTATTGAAGTATATAGTTAATTAAATAAATATTAAAAATTTAAGATATTTGATAACATAAGTACTGGATATGTTTATAAATAAAATATGTATATTCACTATTTAAATAAATAAAATGGATTTCATATTTTTTTTTTTACAATTGAAATCTATAAGTCAAATTCCAATAATTTTTAATTTAAAGTTGTTTACTTAAAGCTAAATTTATAATCATTCTTTACGTATTCAAAAACTAAAATGGTCTTAGTTAGAAATATTCTAAGCTGTAGTTAATTAAGCATCAAATTCAGATGCATCAATACATTCTGCAGAGAAATTAGGAAATGTCTTATAGATAATAAATTAATTTATCTGTTTGATCCTACTAAAGAGTTTAGTTTAATTGTATGGAGAATGAAAAATAATTTATAAAATGATTAGAGAGATGTGCATTCTACATGATCAATGGTCTATAGTAAAATAGGCTATATAAGAAAGGATTTAGGAGGATTAATTAGTAATGCTAATTTTATTACTTTTAGAGGAAGATGGAGAAAAGAGAAATTATTATTGCTTAATTCTCCACAAATACGTAATAGAATTAGTGATTTTTTAATTTAAATATTCATTTCGACACGTTTTCATGTTTAATAAAAATTATAGATAATATGTTCGATTGTCCAATTTGTTTAGTATCTTATGATAACAATCAAGCATTTACATTTCCTTCGTGTCTTCACACTTTCTGTAAGAATTGTTTAAAATCTACTTTTGAAACTAGGATAAAGGAACAAAATGTTACTTTAGACATTTTTAAATGTCCAGGATGTGAAAGACTTTTTGATTAATCTTTAATTTAGAATTTTGTCTCTGAATAAGTTTTTAAGAAATATTGTGAATTGAGTATAGAAATGAATCAAATATTTGGATTGGAAGAGGATGAGATATTAGCAAATTGTTTAAATGAGGCTTGTAGAGAAAAATATATAATTTGGAAGAATGCAGGCAATTATCATTATTATATATAGAATATTAAAAATGTGCAAAATGTAAAATGGAATATTGTCGTTTATGTTTCTTACCATAACATAAAGGTGAATGCACTTGTGAAGAATAAAAATTAAAGTATTAGGACAAAGTATATAAAGACTTAAAGGTTCTTCTCAAAGCAAGTAGATGTCCTAAATGCAGGATTATGGTAGAGAAGGTAGCAGGTTGTAATTTTATGACCTGTAAATGTGGTACTTTTTTTTGTAATATATGTGATATTTAACTTGAAAAACAAGTACTAATTTAGAATTAATAAAAAAGGATCATAATCCACATTTTGAGGGGAATAGCCCTTTTAATGCTAAATGCAAAATAAAAGTGAATGGATAATGGGTTTCTAGACCGGCAGTTGAAGAAGTTAAAAAGATTGAAAAGAAAGAAGCAATTTAAGTAGCTATAAAGTAAATCAATCCTATACCTTGTCCAAATTGTCAATCGACTGATCCTAAAATTACTTAGCTTCAACTCTACGATAGAATAGCTCATTGTAATAGCGTGAAATGCTAAAATAGAGCATATTGTTTAGCATGTAAGAAGATGGTTCCTCAGTAATAATTATTAAATCACTTTACAAACACTTTGGAATGCAAATTTAAATGAATCTATTTAATTATATTTTTAAACAAAAACCCAATATATTATCAATTACTATATTATATAATTATAATGTTCAATATTGTAGGAGAACTTTGGAAAGCCTAATAATATGCAATGTATGAATGTTGTTTTGAAGTTCCATAAACATTCTACTTGTAAGGTAGCAAAATATCCCATTATTTTACCAGTTCTTAATGTTCTGGTAAAATATTAAAGAAAAGAAAAGAGAATGTTACTTTAAGAAGTATATTAGATACTTTCAACTCTAAAGAAAAGTATGTATGTTCCTTTTAGAGATTATTGAATAAGAAAGATATATAATTTAAATATTTAACACGTAATGAACTTGAAGCACTCATATCTGACATCACTAATTTTTCAGAACTATATTAAGATGTTATCATATAGTAAATATATTCAAGTGAAACCTTTATTACATATTCTCGATAAGGTCATGTCACTTAAATTTAATAAAGGATACCCTTATCGTTAGAACCATTAATCACTTTAAAAGATAGTTAATTTGCTTCTGAAAAAGTTATATTTGAAACAAGAGTGAATAAAGTAGGACTCTCAGTTGAAAAATTAATTACTCTCATTGAAGGTCAAAAGGTAAATGAAATTGAATTTTATATGAAATATTTTGGAGATAAATTGATTGTTATGTTCAATACAAATCTTTAATGTAAGAATATTAAAAGAACTCTAAATTTCATAAATTCATAGAACTATCTACACAATTAAGAATATTTTGAATAGTTTTAACCAAAAAAATAAATTACAGATGATATCACTGTGATTTAATGTTTTAGTTGTAGAAAATTAACCAAAGTTAATGATACATTTGAAGTCTTGAAGAATAGAATTTGGAAGATAAGAATGCATAGAAATCTTCATCATTTGAATGATTAAAAATTACATGTAGATCTAACAGGGAGAATTGTACCTAAATTTGATGAATTTCAATTTGTGAGAGTATGTGGATTATGTTATAATAGTTTCATTGAAACAATCTCAAACAATAATACTAAAAATGAAAATACTGTCAGAAAATTGCCACCTAAATAATAAGATCTATAATCAATTATGATGTCCAATGGTCCTAGAAGGAAATTATTTAAATTTAATGATAATTAAACATATGTTTATACTGGAAGTCGTACAAATAGTACTTAGATAAAAGATAAGAGAATGACACCATAAATAATGAATTCCACATTTGATGAGAATTATGATAGCATCTAAAATTAAAAAATGGAGATAGATGATGATTTTGATTAATTATTAAACGAAGTGAAAAACGATATCAGAAGTTCTTATTAATCGAACAAAGTGATGACTAATAAAACTAGAATACAGAGTGCTTAAAACAATCATAAATTTAAATTATATTACTAATGACATTATAACTATATATAAATAAAAAGAATCAATCACAAACTAATTTAAGTATTTCTAATGAATTGATGTCAAGTTGTTTTTCATTCTAAAAATATTTAGATAATATAATACCAACTAATTTATCACTCTGATATACTTAGATACAAATTTAATTGTTTATTAGATTTTCTATATGGATTTATTGTGAATCTTAAGAAAATCTTCAAATTAATCTTCCTATAGATCTTTGTTAAAAAGTACAGATATAATTGAAAAGGAGAGATCCTCTAAAGAGTAGCTCAAATAATGATGGTCCAAAACAATAGAATTAACAATTTAATTGATGATTTTGGTATTTTGATCTGATTAAATTTTGAAATGAGGAAAAGCAATATAAAATCTGTAAATAATCTCATATATAATATCTTGTAATGTTAGTGGATTAGTATGCCAATCTAATACATTAAGTATGAGTCTCTCATATTATATAAGTTATTGCTTGGTCATGTTAAGTGATGATTATGATAATAATGAACTTATATTGGGAGTTTCTGCATTCATTTTAGTAGCTACAAATATCATAGCTAAGGACAGAAATCTTAATTGTGTTTAATTAGTTATGATTTTCCTTTAAAGTCTGCAAAGGAAGAGATCATAAAGATAGATAGCTTTATGAGAAAAAGAATTATTTAAATTCTGACAATTATCTTATATTCGATTCAAGATAATAGTCCTTGTTTTGTAATTATATTCTTTCTCATTGTATTCTTGTAAGTAGAGAGGATTGATATTATAGAATTCTTTCTACATTGGGATTGGGGAAGATTTTGTCTAAAAGGTGACTGGTGCTGATTCATCATTTTATATGCTCTCATAGCAATATAAATCATCTTCATAGGTGTGGATAGTGCTTTCAGCAGTGATTTTAACTTTCTAATACAAATTGTAAGAATTAATACCTTAATAATTTATGGAGATTGTAATAAATAGTCAAATTGAGTGAAATCCTAAGTAGTTGTTTAAGTATTAGCACATCTTTTGGAAGTGCTTGATTTAGTGGATGAAGCAAAATAGTCTATGGATTAATTGTAATGTCTTACTTGTTTACCCTACATAATTAAGTCCTAGCATCACTTTAAATCTTTTATTGTCCATCTTCATTAATTATTTTATGGCAAGAAATCCTTTTAATAATTGCCTTTTTATTTAAGGCTGAGCGCAATTTTAAGATTTTCGTGTTTAATTTGTATTTTGGAACCAGAAAAGTAATTTATAAATTTTAATAATTATATTGTCAATCTACAAATTTCATTACTTCTGGTATTGAAGCTATTGCAATAAAACAAGTAGTTGTTTATAGTAAATGTTTTATGTTAAAATACATAAGAAAATAAGTTTAATCAATAAAATTAAAAGAATAGTTGGAGAAATAAAATAAGTTTCCCATCCAAATATAATTTAAGTATTCTCATTCCTTCATATGGCAATTAACTTTAATCACCATTTGTATAATCTAAAAACATAAATACCATCTAAGGCAACAAAAAATGTTATTTAACATAATATATCCATAATCTTCTGAAGCATTCTTCACTTTATAAATGCAAAAATCTAAAATTCCAGAAAATACACTTCAATTAATTGTCATATGATCCCTTACCTATATATGAGATGGTGTATTTATCATACAATCCAATAAGGTATGTAATAAAAGCTCCTGCAAAGTGATTATGTATAAAGTCAAAAAGGCTGCAGATTATAATGAGGCTTTCTCACTTTTGAATTCTCCATTCATTAATGATATGTTATAGGTCTTCCATCATTAAAATTTATAACAACTCTTTAAGTAATGAATAACACACTTATTTTTATATTTTTATATTATTTTTATTTTCATTAAAAGAACTAACTCAATAATCCTCCAATACCCTATTATTATTATTCCTTTTCTTTTAGTCCAAAGAACTTCACTCCTACTTTATAATATAACTAAATATATTAATATTTATACATCCTAGAAGATTGGATCTGCATCAACAACAACCTTAAACTTATTAAAAACCAAGTCATATGCTTCTCTGCTTTAAATTCTTATTGATTTTACTAAGAGATGAATAAATAGAGCTTCCTAAGTGACTGTTGTTGGAATTAGTTCATTCAATATTTTAATACTCTCATTGTATAATCCTTGTCCAAGTTTACTAATTTATTTGTTTTAAATATTACATTAACAAATATCTGATTAAGTTATATTGTCTTTCCTACTCAGACAATTATTAATTCCATTTGACCAACATCTATATTTCTGTATTTACATCAGATAATTATATTAGGTATCTCCATGCTAAATGGAATTTATTATGGTTGATTAGATCGACACCCACTTATTGACAAATTTAATCTTTATAATTTGGATATTTCTTGAGCACCTTATTTATGAATTGAACTTTCAATTTGCTGAATTGAGCTATAGAATAAATTGACATGATTTCAGCTTAAGAATAAATATATTAATTTTACCAATATTTTGAGAATCCAAATCATCTGTTATTTTAATCACTTCTGTTGCTAAATTAAAGCCTGAATTATCTTGATTATTCTTAACTAAAACTTTGCTTGCTTATAAATAAAGAGTGATAGCTCCATCCTTATTTTACTAATTAATAAATCTGGATCCAAAGGTTAATATTTTTTACTCATATTCATAATATTTCTATTCTTTAATCAATTATTCTTATTTAAGAAGGATCTAAAAAATATAATTCATAAACTACTTGTTGAACTTTATCAGAATTTTATGTTTCGACGTTCATAAAAATTTATATTTATTTAATTATAATTCAATTAATTATGCTAGATTCTTCTTTGACTTATAATTGTGTAATATTTTTAAAGTTCTAAAATAATATAGATTTTATTTTACTTAGATCATCATCATTAATTAAAAATTTAGCATTTTTTGTTAAGCTAACTCTCTTTGACAATATGCCAAAGCAATTTAAGTGTTATCAAGATTGGGTGTACTCATTACTGGAATCATTGTTTATTAATAAGGTTGAGTTTAGGCTTTCATTTCTGGAGAGATAGTTTTTATTTGTAAAGGTTATTCTAAATTATACATCGATTAAATCTTCCTTGTTTAATTGTAATCTCCCAAATCCTATTTACTCTTATTTCGATCTCTTGTCTTTTTCTTTCCTACACGGCCTTCTTTACGATAAGTTTGCAAAATAGCTTTGGCAGTAGAGAATTTAATTCCAAATTCTTAAGCCGCCTCTTTTATTGTGGATTGTTTAGAGAGTATCCTTCGTAATAATTGAACACGAACAGATTAATCTATAATTGCATATTTTTTGTTGTCTCTATTCCCTAATTCTTCATTATCCTCTTAATGTCTTATATATAAATGCTGAAAAATACCCTGATTCAGGTGTGAAACTATTAACACTCTCTTCATTTGAATGAATCATTGTTTTTTATAATGAGATAAATTTATATATAAAATTATAAAGATTCTATTTAATTACTAAATCAAATTTTATATTTTTAGTGATCATAATATTTTTTCATTTTTTTTTATATTTTTATATATCTAAATTTCATATTTTTTATAATTAATTAAAGGCTTTTCATTTTAATAATTTATTTGATTTTCTCTTAACCATCAATCCAAAATTATAATTATGTGAAATCTATTCTAATTCACTTTAAGTAAATATTCCTTTATAAGATAAATCAATTCATTTATAATTATTGTATTAATTAGATTTCTATTAAATTATAGCCAAGTTTCCTTAAGATTAAATTTCATAGACATAAGCAAATCATATTTAAATCTATCATTAGGTATATATATAGATATTTTTATGTCAATTTAATATCATTCACTTTCTTATTAAAATCATTGATATCATTTTAATAAAATACAAAAAATAATAATAATTTTGGTTTAATATTAAAGCATAATTGTTTTCACTTCACATATATGCCTTTATGTTATTTAATAATAAAATCATCATATCGATACATAATTAAAAAATCTAAAATCAAAATAATTTCTATTTTTCTAAATCAGATTTCATAAAATTATTAGTCAATTCTCTTTTTGCTTTTTGGCTTAATACTTCATGCAAATTCTACACTTAACTAACCTAAAATTCAATCAATTTTCTTTTAAATTGATTTTCTTATAAAAATCTATCAAATCCTTCATTAGTATCTATTTCCATTTCTTGATTGTTGTATCGACTTCTAGCCGTATCAAAATAGGTATTCAACTCTCTTCCCATTAAGTTTATTCTCTTTTTTAATATCTAATTTGGTATTTTGTGTTAATCTTCAAATAATTCACATTTATCCATAATAGTCTTAATTTTGTAACTAAAGTCAATATTTGGAACATTTATTGGAGATTTACTGTCACTAAAAGTACCAATGGAAGTTGTCATCTAACTTGGTTTGAGTTCTTAATGCATAGAAGTCTATGGTGACATTGGCACAGTAGTTGGCTATGAAATAAAGATATTATTGGAAGGTGTAAATTATTATGAAAGGGTAACCTTATGTTTGGATTCTGAAGTTTTTGTTTTGCCATTAAAGACATGTTTTAAAGTATTATTATAATTCTTTGAAAAATGATGAGATTTAACCTTAAAAACTTCAGCAAACATCTTATCTTAAATTTCTTTTTATTTCTTTATCTTACACATATTAAGTTATCCTTATTTTTTAAATTCTGGTTCAAATTAATCATATCTGGTCTCCTTGTAAATATTTACAAGATTTTAATTGTATTATTATTCCAATTTCATCAATTATTCTAGTTCTTCTTACTTAATTCTCTTTTAAATTAATTCCTTCAATATTTGTTCTTAATTATCTAATTTTAATTCTTTTTTCTCAACATCAACTTTTAACAGTTTCCCTACATCAATCTCAGGATGATTCCTACAAATTTCTGTTAGAAAATATTTCACTTATTCCTCATCTTCTAATTCCACATGATTTAATTCATTTAATTAATATGATTTCTTTGCTTATAATTTTACTAAGTTAGCTTTCAAATTAGCAAGTTTGTATTCCTAATACAATGGACTTATTTAATGTTATCTGAGTAATTCATTATTTATATAAGAGGCTAATCTAACCTCAGGTTTAATTGGTGGAGATCTAAATTTGTATCGAAACTTTTTCTCTAGATCATCATTCTAAACAGACAAGGACTTTTGTTTTAATGATGGCTTTCTTTTGATTTTTCGTCCTTCAGTATTTTTGTCTTTTGGGATTTTTATTTTCAAGTTCATAATTCTTTTAGCTGATAAATCATTGCTGCCACTTTAAACTAATAAATTCATACAATACATCTTAGATCAGCTAATTTTTTGTTTATAAAAAGAACAAAATTTTAATCAGTGAAATCATCATAATAAACAGGCTTTTATCTTATTGGAAATTGTTAGATAGTTTTCTTAACTAAAAAACCTTAAAAACTCATTTATTAATTAAATAAAATTAATTATTTTTAGCAATTTAATCATAAAATATTTATACCGATCAATATATTTTAAAAGCTATTTTAACAATATTACTAATACTTAAGATTCACATTTTATAAACAGATCAAAATTTAAAATTATGTTATTTAACAAATTGTGAAAAATATTATATTAATAGATTAAAGTATATTAATCAAAAGATATTTTAAGAATATATTTATATGGAATTAATCTTAAAATTAATTCAATATAATTTCAGAAGTCTAAAACATTTATGATAATAAATTATTACTTTCTTCAATTAGTAGGGAGTGATTTATTAAAATTCTTTATGTAGTTTACAAATATAAATTCTGAAAAGTAAAAGGAAGATATTTCAAGTTATTTATTTAGTTATCACTATTGATCCTTTTAATTCATAACAAATTAAAAGTCTTACCTTCAACTTTTAAAAAAATAAACATTTGATTCTAATTATGATTTCTCAAATTAAAATCTAAGAATATGAAATGAATTATTATAATATATTTTCATTTATTTAATGAATATGAATTCATGAAGGTCTTGTAGAAAATTTACTTTTAATTGACTAAAAAAATCCTTTGTTTTCTTAACAACTACATTTTGAATCATTACAACCTAAACAAATAGTTTTCTTGCATTTGCTACATATAATTGTACCTTCTAATTATATTGTCTTTGTCCATTTCTTACAAAGAGGACATTCCTTATAATTATCACCATTTTTAAATTGATTATTATTATTTGTTTGGCATTTATTGATTTCATGCTATGTAGAAAAACATCGAAGACAATATTTCTTTTTGCAATCTTAACATCTATAAATTTCTTGACCTTAAAATACAAATTTTTTCCTGCATTATGGTGTTGGACAACAAGAAACTACATATTATGAATTATTTTGTAATTGATTCAATATTTCATCTTTTAATGTTTAAGTTTCACAAAGTGGACATTGAAAAGCTTCAAATATTTGATTTTGTATAGTTAAACAAGGTAAGACACATTACTAATGAAATAAATGATTGCAATGCATCTATATTGTTTTCATCTTATCTTGTCCATTCACTTATTTATTACAAACTTAGCAAATTTCATTTTAAACATTATATTAAGAAATTCTTCTCAATGAATTTAAGACAAATGAAAAAACATCAGCCAACTCAAAATTATTTAAATAATTACATTTTCTTTTTAGTTAAGTACCCTATCATAAATATTATCTCTAATGAAAGGACTAAATATGCTATTATCAATTTTCTGTTTTAAATTCTTTGATTATTCTACTAAACTCTTGAGGTCATTATAATCAGAAATATTTCCTCTTCCTATTTCTATTCCAATGACTAAAGAATCTATTAATAATTCTTGTCCTCTCTACTCAGTAAGTTTAATGATTTCGATAATATCGTATAATTTCATATTATAAAAAATATTGATATAAGAATAATGTATATATGTAGTTTAGAATAAAAATAATTATTTATTGAAATTCTTTTAAGATAAACAATATTTGTAAGAAATCTAAAAATAAAAATTATTGATCTAATTAAATATGTGTCGAATCCCGTGTGCATGAAGAAAATTGGACGATTGTTGATATATACACTAACGTCACGTTATTTAACTCTTTTATTAATTGATTTCTATATTAAAATTAATATACGAATAATTCACTTAAACTTAATGAAAAATCTTCAGAAATTAAAGAAAAATAGAAATTCTTACTATTATAAAACTTAAAAGAAACCTATTACAAAGTTAAAATAAAATAACAATAGATTTACTTCGATTAAGGAAGTCCCAACTTATTTTGATGATCTGTAAAATAAATAAAATAAAGATACATTTAAATTAACAAAATTACAATTCAATTAATAAGTAAATTTTGATAAATTTTTGATGAAAATTACAATATTTCTAAAGGAGATTAATTGTAAATGTATTATTACATGACAATAACGGATTTTTATAATTTCTTTAAAGATTTACATAATCAAATTTTAAAAAAAGTTTTATAATGAAACATTAATATTTAATTGTTTTATACAAAAAACCATAGAAAATCTGGAAAAATTTGATAAATGCTAATGATAATAAATAATCCAAAATAGATAGTGTCTATTTTTGTGTTGTAAATTTGAAGATTTGTTGTTTGTGTTATAAAATCAAGAATAAGAATTCAGTTGATTTATAACAGTTGAAATTATGGAAAAAATATAATAGATTACCTTTGAAAATTAATAAATTAATGTAAAAATATATTAATTTAAACAGGCACGATTCAAATGAGAATGTAGAGAGAAACAATTAGTTTAGAAAAAGAAAGTCTAAGCTTGATTATAATTATAATAATAAAATTTGTTCCAGAATTTCTATGGTTTATTTAAGGATGTTCAGATGGAATAATAATAATGAAAAATCATTATGACATTTTGGGCTTAGAGAGGAATGCTAAACCTAATCAAATTAAGTAAGCCTATCATCAAATGGCCCTTAAGTGGCATCCAGTATTAATTTGCTGATGTCTTTTTAGGATAAGAATGGTGATTTTGGAGCATGTGATTAATTTCACTAAATAAGCGAAGCCTATACTACCCTGTCCAAAGAAGAATCGAAATCAAAATATGACAGAAGACTTTAAACAAGAGATAATTGGAATGATCTGTTAAACTATTTATAATAGCAAGAGGAAGAACCAAATTTATAATATGATTTTAGGAATGATTTTATATCCAAAGAGGATCAAGAATTTTTAAGAAACTTTTCAAATAAACAAGAAACTGAATAAATTAAAAAAAAAAGAATTCGAAAAAAAAAATGAAATCTTACTTTTACAAATAAATTAATAAAAAACATAAATTGGATCAGAAATATTTGTCTCTATATATGTGGATTATAGCTAATCCATTTTATTATCTTTAAAAAAACTAATTACTCTTATTCAAAATATATATAATATATAAATATTATCAGTAAATAGTATTCTCATTTATCCTCCATAGCAAATAATCTAATTAAAATTTATTTCTTTCATTTTTAAACTTATTTCAACTTATCTTTAAATTGATTCTTCTCTTAACAATAGAATTAAATGATCTATTAAATCTATTAATTAATCAATTATTTTTATCCTACTATCATTTTTATTACAACAATATTCTATTAGTTGTATTTTTTGCATCAACAGTCTTAAGTTGTCATAATTTACAAACTTTTATTCTCTTCAGTTTTTTTTTAAATGAGCATCATTATTATAAAAAAAATGCAATCAATGAATCCATTTAATAATAGAACTTAATTAGATAAATCATAATTTAAGTAAAAATCATGTATCTTTATTAGTTTATTTTAATGATTATTATTGTATTGTATTATTCAAGAGATTATTAAAATATTTAATAAAAATTAAATTATATATAGAATTTTTAAGGTAGTCTCTTACTCCATTTAAGTTTCTATTTAGATATGTGAATGAATGGAATCAATTAAATTATTAATCATTCAAAATTTAAATATTTAAATTTATATGTAAATATTTAATAACTCAATTATGTACTACTGAAGATGATTTAATTACTGTTGAATTTTAAATAAACGAAGTCTGTAATGGTTATGCTTTCTTTCTTAATTCATCACAATCAATTAATGCATTTTGAAGTGATTAAGTCAATCTGTCATTGTCATCAGTGAGCATAACAATTTGATCATTCATTCTGCTATTCTCACCTTAAGATTTTGAGTATTTTTGAATTTAGACTTCTAATTGTCCTGCTAACAAACCGCATTTATTCTCTAAATCATTTTTTGATTTTTCCAATTTTTCTATTTATCTTTATAATAAATCCATTTTTGTATGCCATTCCTCCTTTTCTTTATTTTAAGTTACGAGTTATAATTATAATTTCTATTCTTCAACTTATAATTGTTTAATAATTTGATTTTATGAATCATAATCATTTAATCTAAATAAATAAAATATATTTACTTCTATTTCAAATCTAATAATTCTCTGTTCTTATTTTACAATTATTATTATAATTCTTCTTACTATTTATTCAAAGCTTAGATTTTGCTATCTAATTCATTTTTGATTCCATTAAATTATTTCATTTAATTGCATTCATTTTATAATCTCTACACCTCTTAGATTAGATCTTCAGATTTAACACTTAAAGTTAATTGACTTGATTTCAAAGAATCAATGTCCTATAATAAAGTAGTGTTCTTTTATTCAACATTTTCTTTAATTTATTTAAGATCTTCACATTCTTTTTATTTAAGAACCAAATTTTATTTAATAGTATCAATTTATCCTTTCATTTAAATAATTTATTCTTCAGATCTTCTAGCATCACCTTCAAAAGCTGATAATTAAGTAACTAATGTTTCTAAACGTTAATTAGCATCCTTCAAATTATCAATTTCATCATTTTTCGTTTTTACCATATGTTTTTGTCTTTCAATTTCAGAGGCTAACAATGCTACTCTTGATTCTAAACTTTCTTTCCAATATTAGAATTAAGCAGCTTCAGCTTCTTTGATTTTTAATTTGTCTTTCAAATCATTCAATTAATCTTATAATTGTTACGAATCCTCTATAAGTTTGGCATAATCAGTTTCAATAGCTTCTAATTTCTTTAATCTTAAAACAGCATTTTAATTTGTAACCTTTAATTAAAAATTCTCTTCTTAAATTTCATTAATTCTTTTTTGGAATTAATTCAATTATGAAATATGTTATTCATTTGCTTATTCTAATTCTACAATAATTTTGGATCTCTCTTGAATCTATTATTCTTGATTCTTTAATTACTCTTAAGCATGTTACAAATCCTTTAAATATTGATTAGCTGTCTCAGTAGCTTAAGCTAATTGAACTTGAATATTGGCTAAAGAATTTTAACTAAAATAATAAATAACAAAAAATACTCTTTTTAAACAATGTTTTATAAATCTTCCCATTGATTTCTAAAAGGTATTAATTGATTAATCTTAAATTCTTGATTTTCATTTTAAGTCTAGAGTGCTTTTAATTAACTAGTTAATTATTGATTTTTAGTTTATAAAGCAAAGTTCTCTTCTTAGGACTATCCTAATTGACCTTCTACAATCATTACTTTCTAACCTAATCTTTCTGCTTCAAGTGCCTTAACTTCTGCCTTACCTAAACGATTATTTAATCTATCAACTTCCATCTATAATTAAGTCAATGTTGCTTTAATTTCTTCTTTTTCTGATGCTGCCTTTTCATATTTATCAACATATTCTTGTTTAATCTTTTATGTATTCTCTAAATCAGTTCCAATCAAATAATTTGAAGTCTTTAATTTAGCAATATCTTAATCCTTTACATTACTAATGCTCTTTAATGATGCAAATTCATTCTATAAAATTTAATAATTCTTCAATTATAATTGATATTTAGCAATTTTTTAATTTAATTTATCAATATCTGTATTTAATAGTGTCATTTCATTAAGTTGATCTTCAATTTATTATTATAATTGACGATTCTATCCTTATACTTCAGGTAAACTCTTTTCCAAGAATCTTAAATCTGTAATTCTAGATTCTTAGGTATTACATCTACTTCTTAACTCTTCACTTTCTCTAACTTTATTTTAGAAGGCTAGAGTTAATTTTTAGTTCTCCTTTAATAATTCATCAATTCTTTTTTGTAAAGGTGTTAAATCTTTGTCTGCTAGTTCCTATTTCAATAATGGAATCTAAGTAGCTGTATTCAAGAATTCCTATTGTAATTTATCATATCTGCTTTATAGTTATTATAATTATTATTAAAGAACTTCATTTGAATCATTATTATTTTGATTCTAAGGTTAACTTTAGGATTGTTCTCTTAATAATTAATTAAGTCTTTCATTATCTAATTTACTTTAAGTGAGTTATGCATTGGCATAAGTATATTTTTCTTCAATTCCTTTCAAATCATGATTTAATTATTCTGATTGTAAGTATTTTCTTCTTTAATTTTCACAATCTTCAGTCTTTATTTGCAATTAAATCTTTAAATATTACAAATCTTGTATTAATTGATTTATTTCTCCTTAAGATTTGAGATTTTACTCAACTGATTATAATGAAATCTTTTGTGAGTTATTCTATTCATCTATTAATTGATTTTTAAGTTATTTAATTTCATTAATTAATTTGCTATTTTCAGTGTTTAATAAGGTTTATTGGGCTTCTAATTCTTTTAATTATTTCTTAGCTTCAGTAGCATCAACATAATAATTACCAGCTTATCTTCTCCAATCTTCAACTTCTTATCTTCTAGCTATCAATTATTTTTATAATAATCTCAATTAATCATTTAAGAAATCACAATTTGTTTATAATTCTTAGTTTAATTTAGATAATAGATCTAATTCAGATGATAATTAATTAGATTTTAATGTCCATTAATTAACTTCTGTTTTATCTTCAATATGAGTTTCTTATGTAATTTCAATGGATACCATTTATTAAGATAATAACATATCTTACTAACTTTATTTATCATATTGTTCTGATAATTGAGCAAATTCTGCTTTTAATTACTCTATTACATTCAATAAAGATTTAATTCTTGCTTCCAATTCACTTGTGTCTTTGCTTTTTGGTTATAATTCAAATTAAGTTAATTTTCTTCTAAGATTTTAAATTTCATTATCTTTCAAAATGATGAGTTCATTTACTTTCTTATTTTCAATTTCAAATAATTTTAATTATTAAATTCTAGCTTATAAATCTTAAATTTCAATTTTATTAGCTTCTATTTGATCTTCTAAATATTTAACTCTTCTAATTAATGTTTAATTTTCATTATTTAATTGTTTAATTTAAGTTGTTAAATATTTAGTTTCTTCAAATCTCTATTAAATTTAATTCTTCTCTATTTCTAAATTACCATATTTAATTTTGTAGTGCATACCAATTAATTCTTCTATCATTAGCTATTATTTAAGTTCTTCAACAAC